>PVKH010007596.1:0-20092 GCA_004027955.1 Chaetophractus vellerosus | reverse complement strand
CCGGGCACCGCCCACGCCAGGCAGGTGGAGGGGCTACAGCCCCCCGCCTCCACCCACCCCAGCGCAGGGCGCTTCTGCTAGGAAAGAAACGCCCCTCACTACTCTGTACCGTACGTAGAAATTATGAATAAATGCAAACGAAAGACAATAGTTCTGAAGCTAAGCATTTGTGAATGGCATTCTACACTGCATCATACTTCCAAGAGACGCTGCTCAGGTGCGTTAGCTGCGGCCATGGCAGCAGGACACAGCCACAGGAGTCGCCCCTGGCTCCTAGGCATCCCTCCCTTACTGCCAAGCAAAGCTCCACAAAGGGCTCAGATGGCCACTGTTTTGAGAGTATGAATTACAAAGCCAACAATTTTACTCAGAGTGTCAGGAATTCCTATATTCAGCAGACTTCACGTTTCTGCCTGAAGAAATGTAAACTATAACATAAGACATAACTTTGTCTGGCTTCTCCTACAGAGCTGGCTGGACAGCTACCTTTGCTTGGCCCAGGAGCGCTACCAGCTGCTGACACCTGAGTCTCGGCTCTATCAGACCAGGTGGCCACAGACCACTCGCAACATCTGGCTGCCCTTCCCTATTCCTCCCACCCAAGGCCAAAGGTGTGTCAGAGGTAAGTAACATAACCTCCCCACAGGGTTTACTTTCCGAACTTAACATCATCTCCTCCCTCCCAAAACAGCAGAATTTGCTTCTAAAGAGCCCTAGAGCAGCAAGTATCTTAGAAAATAGTTTTTCAGCCTTGAATCTGATTTACTACAATGTAAACAGCACCTTTTCTCCCCTAGTAGGATGCTTTCCTCTGCTTCAATATTAAAAGAAAAGTGGAAACATAAAGTGTCCGAACAGAAAACACTTTCTAGAAACCACTGCTCAATAAAATTATCTTTTTCTTTTAAAGCTTACCTGTACCAATTATCCTAGAAATAACTACTTTCCAAACAAATCTGATGTTGCTAATTAAGACAATTTTAATTATTGAAAGATTAAAATCAACCATTACTTTCAAACTGGGCTTTTGTTTTTTTGTCTTTTAAGTTTCCAGCTTGGAAGTATAAAATTTTAAAAGCATATACTTGTTCACAAATTGCTCTCTGAGGATCTGCTCAGGACTTATTTACATTCAGACTAACAAGGATTTTTCACTTTTAAATTTCTCACTCAATATGTGTATCATAAAATTAAGAACTTTTATTAATACGGAGATTTAAAACAAACTCCTAACAAGTTATTCATCATACTTTCCTTCCACTACTCAACGAATATTCCAACAACTTCATATCTCATTAAGAACAAAATTCTGAGATGTCTTTAAGAAGATAAACTGGATATTTCTGACTAAAAATATTATTAATCCTTGTTAAGACTTTTGTATTTCTTTTAAATTATGGATAAAGCTATTTGTTTTACCTCAGAAATGTGTTCACATTTATTAAGGCACTGTGTAGGCAACTAAATTATCATGGATTTCTGTGTTATCTGAACTTGGCTGCATGTACTACTGTGCTTCACAGAAGTCTTGGTAAACAAATTAAAGGCCTTGTCTAGTTGTAGGGAGGGGAAAGGAGTTTAATCATAGCATATCATGATGTCTTCTACTAAGGAACATGGAGGCCTCTGATGAAGCTTCAATTATTTCTTTAGATGAAATGGATCAAAACAATTAAGAAAACAAGATTTACTTTAATTTAATTTCCAAGTATTCGGGTACAGAAATAACACCATTAAAAGATCACTATCAAGAAAGTAGAAAACCACCCAAAGAATGGGAGTAAATATTTGCAAATGATATATCTGACAAAAGACTTGTATCTAGGATATACAAACAACTCCTACAACTCAATAATGAAAAGAGAGCCCAATTTTAAAAATGGTTGCAAATAGAGACTTCCAGTTTCAGCTCCAACACGTAAAGAGCTTAGAAGCCACTACTCCCATTCCCACAAGAAAAAAGCTGAACAAACGGAAAATCAATGGCTTTTCCAACAGAGCATTGAAGTCACAGGGTGTGAGGCCATACTCTTAACAGAAATGAAGAATGCCATGAATTCCTAGATAAGGGGGAAAAGAAACAACAGAAACCTCCCTGTAGGTGCAAGGTGCATCTTAAAGCTTTAGCAGCTGCCCGTTCCTAAGCTCCATAACGATCTGTACCAAACCACTCCTGCCACATATCAGTAACTTAGAAGAAACATGTTTACGATATGGCAGAACCTGACCTTGCTCTGCGCCTTCCCTGTTCTTACCCCACATAAGCCCCGTAGCCCGCTGGGTGGGGCGCAATGCTACTCTGAACATCCTGCGGCTGCCCTGGACCAACTTCCCGGTTCTTAAGGTCCCTAATAAACTGTTACTACTTTGCTATGTGGAGTGGTCTGCTTTGTTTTTCAGTCTTAAAAGCCCACCCAGCTTTGGTGGAATCTATTCTGTAGGTTCACAGCCAGACACAGGGCAAACCACCAACCCAAACTCTGGAGAGAGAGGCGAGTCCAGAGGGTCACAACTGAGACCAGCCTAGTGGCAGCAGAAGGTGGTGGAGCCAGTGGTGTGAGGAACTCTAGAACAATGATAATACTGACAAATGCTGGAGGCCACGTGGACGACCTCCAGAGTTAAGAACTCCAGGGACCCATTCTTAGGGGAGTTCCCACATTTTCTGGGTTTTACCTCCAGGAACCCTACTAGGATTTTGGTAAGATCAGAGAAAACTCCTCCAGTGTTTCAGGTAAGGGGAGAGGAAAAGTGACCATTTTAAAAACGTACACCCAGAGCATTCTCCATGACAAAGGTCTGCTCTACACGAGGGACCACTTTACCACTGAGAGGAAGGCAATCAGACAGCACCAGCCCCCTCTGGCCGCCCCCATCCCACACTCCAATCCCACCTCAAGCAAGGGGAGGGAAAAAGGTGAAAAAATGTTCCGGAAGGTTACAGCCCAGGGACTCAGCCCACAAAAATAGGTTTAATCGTGAGCTTCTACAACACGTTCCTTCCCCAACACCTTACTACCACATGAGCAGGGCTCCTATATGATACCACTGGACTGCAACTGAGAGGCCTGCAAGACCCAGACTCTATTTAAAAAGAGTTTTTAAGAAGCCCAAAGACAACCAGGAAGGAAGGGGGGAAAAAAGGAAACTGAAGGCCCTAGCACCTAAGGCTGCAGCAAACATTAAACACAGCCTAGCTTCCAGACAGTTTAACATAAAACCTCACTCTCAGAGCCTGATTACCTCAGCTGCTATTACTAGACATTCTGTCTTCTTTTAAAGCTTGCCTGTACCAATTACCCAGGAAACAACTACTTTCCAAACAAATCTGATGGTGCCAATTATTAAGAAAATTTTAATTACTGAAAGATTAAATCAACCATTACTTTCAAACTATTTTTGACAAACAAAAAATTACAAGGCATGCCAAAAGACAAGAAAAACACAGTCCAAAGAGACAAAGCAAGCATCAGACCCAAATATGACACAGATTTTGTATTTTTCAGATGAAAAAACTAAAATAACTATACTAAAATATTAAGGGCTTTAATGGAAAAAGTAGACAACATGCAAGAACACATGGGTAATGTAAGCAGGCAACTCAATCAAAAGAAACACTAGAAATAAAAAATAATGTAAAAGAAATGAAGAGTGCCTTTGATGAGTTTATAAGGAGAATGGACTGGGTTGAGGAAAGAATCAGTGAACTTGGAAGATATATCAATAGAGACAAAGAGAATAACAAATGGGAAAAAACAGAAGGGAATATTTAAGAATTGTGTAACAATGATAAAAGGTATGACAAACATAATGGGAATAACGGTAGGAGAAAAAAGAAAGGAAAAGAAGAAATACTTGAAGCAATAATGGCTGGGAAATTTCCAAATTAAATGACAGGCACCAAACCAGAAATCCAGGAAACTTAGAAAACACCAAGCAGGATAAATACCAAAAAAATCTATACCTAGACATGTCTTATTCAAATTGCATAAAAACAAAGTCAAAGAGGAAATCTTGAAAGAAGCCAGAAAAAAATAAATAATAATAATCTTACCAATGGAAGAAGGAGAATTACATCAGACTCACAAGACACCATGCAAGCAATGAGAGACTGGAATGAAATATTTAAAACATTGAAAGGAAAAAGACCAGCAAACTAAAATTCTGTACCCAGTAAAAATCATCCCTCAAAAGCAGAAATAAAAACTTTCTCAGAAAAACAAAAACTGAGGGAATATGGCGCCAATATGCCTGCCTTACAAGAATGTTAAATAATTTCTTTATAGAGAAGAAAAATGGCATAGGTCAGAAACTCAAAATTTTTTTTTTTTTAAGGAAGAGCACCAGAAAAGGAATAAATGAAGATAAAATAAAAGCTTTTATATTTCTTATTCTTAATTGATCTAATAGATAACTGGGTGTTCAAAGTAACAGCAGCAGTAATGTATGGAATGGTTATCATACAATGTTAAAAGGAACAGAGAGGGGGATTAGAATACTCTGATATAAGATATCTGCACTAGCCACAAAGTGATATACTGTTAAAGTGATTTGTTGTAAATGCAGATGCAAGTTCTAGGGTAACCCATATAAGGAATTTGTCAAGTAAAACTGATATATCAAGAAAGGAGAGAAAATGCAATCTTACAAAATTCTTAAAACTAGAGAAGGTAGAAAAAGAGAAAAGAAAAAAAAAGAAAGAAGGAGAACATATACAAAAGTTATAAACATGGTAAATATTAATTCAACTATATCAATAATCACTTTAATGTCAGTGGTCTAAAAATACTGATTAAAAGACAGACTGCCAGAGCGGATTAGAAAACATGACCCAACTGTATGTTGTCTACAAGAAATCCACTTTAAATATTAAAACACAGATAAGTTAAAAGTAAAGGGATGTAGAAAAAGATACTATGCTAACACAAACCAAAAAAAAAAAAAAAAGCTGGAGTATCTATATGAATTTCAGACAGAGCAGACTTCAGAACAAGTAAAATTATCACAGATAAAGAGGCACATAGCATAATTATAAAGGAGTCAATTCTCCAAGAGGACATAACAATCCTTCCCACAGAAGCACCTAACAAGAAAATGTAAAACATGAGAGGCAAAAACTGATAGAACTACAAAGGGAAATAGACAAAGCAACTACAATGCTGGGAGACTTCAGCAGTCCTGTCAGTAAACGACAGTTCCAGCAGGCAGAAAATGAGCAAGATATAGTTGACCTGAATAGCTACATCAATCCAGTGGATCTTACTGACATTTATAAGTGTTTCATCCAACAATAGCAAAATACATATTCTTCTCAAGCTCACATAGAACATTCACCAAGACAGACCACATTCTGAGACATAAAACACATCTTAAATGTAAAAGAATAGAAATAATATAAAATATCCCCTCACACCATAATGTACTTAAACTAGAAATCAGAAAGATTGCTGGAAAACCCCAAAATATGTAGAGATAAAACAATACACTACTAAATAATACATGGATCAAAGAGACATTTTAAGAGAAATTTGAAAATATTTTGAACTTAGGTAAAATGAAAATACAACTTATTGAAATACATGGGATACAAAAAAAAAGCAGTGCTTAGAGAGGAATTTATAGCATTGAATATATATGTTAGAAATGAAATTTTAAAAATTAATTAATGTAATCCATCATAACAGGCTACAGAACATTTATCTGGTCTTATCAATAGAGGCAGAAAAAGCTATCATTGACCAAACCCAATGACCATTTGTGATAAAAATTCTCTAGAAGCTATGAATGAAAGAGAACTTCCTTAAACTTGATAAAATAAAAATATACAAAAACTTCTAGCTAACCTTCATAGTTATAGTGAGAAACTAGATGCTTTACCCCTAAGACTGGGAACAAGTCAATAATGTCTCCTCTCCTCACTCCTATTCAACATCATATTGGAAGTCCCCACTAATGCAACAAGAAAAGAAAAGACATAACAGGTATACAGCTTGGGAAGAACTAAAGGAAATCAGGACAACAACAGATGAGCACAAACAGTATCAATAGAGAGATGGAAATTGTGAAAAGGAACCAAACAGAACTGAAGACCACAGTAGCAGAAATTTAAAATCCTCTCAAGGGGTTCAGCAGAAGATTGGAGCCAGCAGACAAAAGAAATCAGTGAACTTAAAGATAAGACAATTTAAATCATCCAATCAGGAGTAGAAAGAGGAAAGAATGAAAAAAAGTGAACAGAGCCTGAACAACCTGTAGGATACCATCAAATCTATCAACATGGTTGTATGCACTATAAGAATTCCAGGAAATGAAAAAGAGAAAAGGGGCAAAGAGAATATTCAAAGAAATAATGGCCGAAAACTTCTCAAATTTAATGAAAGATGTGAATATACACATCTAAGATGCTCGATGAACTGTACACAGCATAAAACCAAACAGACCCACACTGTGCCATGTTATAATCAAACTGTTGAATGCCAGATAAAGAGAGAATACTGAAAGCCACGAGAGAGAAGCAATGTATCACATACAGGGGAGCCTCAATAAGATTAAGTGCTGATTCCTCATAGGAAATGATGGGAGTAAAGCAGTGGGAAAACAAGTCCTGAAAACAATAAACAGATAACCAAGAATTCTATATTCAGCAAAACTATCTTTCAAAAATGAGGGAGGGATTAAGACATTCCCAGAAACAAAAACTAAGGAAGTACATCACCACTAGACCAGACCTACAAAAAATGCTAAAGGGAGTTGAAAGGAAAGGACACTAGACAACTGACCAAAGCCACATGGAGTAATGACCATCTCTGGTAAAGATAATGACATGGGTGAATATACATAATAGCAATTGTGGTGGTTAGGCTAATGTGTCAACTCAGCCAGGTAATTGAGTCTAGGTATTAGGTCCAGCAAGCACTGGGCTAATCGTAATACAAGAGCAGTTAGGGACTTCGATCACCAGTGAGTTTACTGCATGGATGGCTGATTACATCTGCATCAATCAGGGAGATTACATCAAGAATGGATGACGCTTTTATCCAATCAGTTGACTGCCATAAAAGGGAAGTGATTTCAACATTCAGAGAGAATTTCCCAGCTCGTCTTTGGACAGCTAACTTCTCCCAGAAACTCACCAAGGACCTTCCATCAGTCTTTCATTGGAGCCCCTGTCTTGCAGCCTGTCTGCAGAACCTGGACTTGTGCATTCCCACGGTCGGGTGAGAGACTCTTATAAAATCATATACTATTAACGGATATCTCCTGTTGATTCTGTTTCCCGAGAGAACCCTGACTAATACAGTAATATTATACTTTTTATTTGTAACTCCACTTTTTACTTCCAACAGGATCTTAAAGGCAAACACATATACAATATATAACAGTAAATCAATGGTTTGGGACTCAATGTATAAATACATAATTTGTGTTAAGAACTATATGAAGCTTGGGAGATAGAGGGATATAGGAACATAGTTTGTGTATGCTACTGAAGTTAAGTTGGTATCAAAACAAACAAGACTTATAAATTTAGGATGTTAAATTTAAGCCCCATTGGTAAACACAAAGAAAATATCAGAATATGCAAACTCATGGAGATAGAAAGTAGAATACAGATTACCAGGGGTGGGGAGCAGGAGTAATGGGAAGTTAATGCAAAATGAGTGTAAGGTTTCTGTCTGGGGTGAAGGGAAAGCTCCAGTAATGGATGGTGATAAGGGAACCGCAACACTGTAAATGTAATTAATCCTACTGAATGGTATGCTCGGGGAGGTCTGGAATGAGAAAATTTATGTTGTATATATGCTTCCACAGTTAAAAGAAAAAGAGGAAACAAGAAAAACTAAAGAGATATTGACAATTAAATGCAACATGATATTGGATGGGATCTAAGAATGGAAGAGAAGAGGCTCAAGACGGCATTATTGGGACATAAGTAAAAACTGGAATATAGACTATAAATTTTATGTTAAATTTCTTGAACTTGATAAGTGCACTTAAGGTGAGTACATAAGTGAATATCCTTGTTCATAGGAAGTGTACATGGGAGAATTATGTGTTCAAAAAGTATGACTTGTGCAATCTGCTCTCAAATGTTCAGAAAATAGATTAGATAAATTAGCCAGGAAGAAAGGAAGGAAAGTGGGAAGGGAGGGAGAGAGGAAGGAGTGGCAAAGGTGGCAAAATGTTAAAATTGGTGGGTCTTGATGGATCTGGGTATCTAAGACACTGTGGATGCTGGAGTTCTCTATCAGGGATTTGTATTATTTTTCCAACTGTCTTCTAACTTTGAAATCTTTTTTTTTTTTTAAGTTAAAAATAAAAGTTTAGGGGGCCAGCTGTAGCCCAGTGGATAGGGCGCCAGTTCATCACATGGGAGGCCCCGGGTTCGGTTCCCAGGGGCCTCTCTGAGTGGGCAGACCGCCTTGAGAAGGGCAAAGCCACCGTGGGCGGGGCAGAGCCGCCTGCGAGTGGGGCAAGCCGCCTACGCAGTGAGCTGACTCGGTATGTTGCCGCAATGGGGGGAGACAAAGCAGACACAGAAGAACGCAAAAATGAACACAGCAAGAACAAGCAGAAAGGGGGGTATATGTAACAAAAATAAATAAATAAATAAAATAAAAGTTTATATGGAAGGACAATTAATTAACTAATTAATTAACCAATACAATTCTGAAAAAGAAACAGCATCAGAGTACTAACACTACCCAACTTCAGGACTTACTATAAAACGACACTAAATCAAGACAGTACGGCACTGGCAAAAGAATAAACAAGTGGATTAATGGTACAGAATAGAGAGTCCAGAAATAAACCCACAATAATAAATTCAACTGATCTTTCACAAAGGAACAAAAGGCAACTCAATGGAGAAAAGACAGTCTTTTTCAATAAATGGTATAGGAACAACTGGCTATTCGTATGCAAAAAAAACCTGAACCTGGACACAAAAATTAACTCTGAATCGCTGGCCTAAATGTAAAATGTAAAACTATAAAACTTCTAGAAGATAACATAGGAGAAGATCTAGGTGACCTTGGATGTGATAATTTTTAGACACACCACCAAAACCATGGTCCATGAAATAAAGCTGAAGTTAAACTCTATAAAACTTTAAAACGTTTGCTTTGTGAAATACAGTTAAATTGAGAAAACAAGCAACAGAATAGAAGAAAATATTTGTAAAACACATACCTAATAAAGGACTTGTATCCAATATATACAAAAATGCCTTGAAAACCCAACAATAAGAAACAATCCAACTAAAAACAGGCAAATATCTGAACAGATACCTTACAAAAGAAGATATACAGATGATAGATAAGCATATTAAAAAATGGTCAGCATTATATGTCATTACAGAATTGCAAATTAAAACAAAAAGATTCCACTACGCTTCTATTAGAATGGTTAAAATCTAAAAAACTGACAATACCAAATAGCAATAGGATGTCTAATTCATTGCTGGTGGGAACACAAAATGGTACCAGCACACAGGGAGACAATTTGGCAGTTTCTTACAAAGTTAAAAATAGACTTAGCATATGATCCAGCAATTTTGCTTCTAGTTATTCATCCAAAGGAGTTGAAAATTTAAGCCTACATAAAAACATACACATAGAGGTTTACAGCAGCTTTATTTATGATTGTCAAAAACTGGAAGATATCAAGATGCCCTTGAATAGCTGGAAAGATAAACTGTGGCATATCCAAACAAGAGAATATAATTCAGCATTTAAAAAGATAAATAATAATAAATCAAAAATACAAAAGAAAAAAAAAACTTTAAAAAAAGAACTATTAAGCTATGAAAATACATGGATGAATCTTAAATGCAGATATTTATACAGCCTGAAAAGGCTACAGACTGCATAATTCCAACTATATGAAATTGTGGAAAAGGCAAAGCTATAGAAAGTAAAACAATCAGTGGTCTGGAGAGAAGGGAGAGTAAATGATGAAGCACAGGGAATTTTTAGGGCAGTGAAAACTACTCTGTATGATACCATAAAGACATTCTGCTTTTGTCAAAACCCATAGAACACTACAACACAGAGTGAATCCTAATGCTAACTATGGACTTTAGTTAATAATAATATATCAATATTAGTTCATTAATGATAAGAAATGTAGCACACTAATGCAAGGTGTTAATATTAGGAGAGGGGGCTACATGGGAACTCACTGGGTTTTTTTTAACCTGTAAATCTTAAAACTGTTTTTTAAAAAAACGAATCTTAAGTTTTTAAAAATCAAATGAAAAAAAAAAAATAGGAAAGGGGTCTGAACAAGACATGTCTCCAAAGAAGGTAGACAAATGGCCAAGAGCATGAAAAGTTTCTTAACAATATTAAACAGGGAAATACAAATCAAAATCTCAATGAGATACCACATCATACCCACTAGACTGGCTAGAATCAAAAAATAAATTTCTAACAAGTATGCGTAAGGGCAAGGAGAAATGGAAACCCTCATCACTGCTGATGGGAATGTAAAATGGTGCAGTCACTTTTGGAAACTGGCAGTTACTCAAAAATATAAACACAGAGTTACCATTTGACACAACAATTCCGTTCCTAGGTATACCCAAGTGAAATGAAAACATCTGTCCACACAAAAAACGTATACACAAATGATCGTAGCAGCATTATTCATAACAGCCAAAAGGTAGAAGTAACCCAAATGTCCATCAACTAATGAATGGATAAGCAAAATGTGGTAAATGCATGCGATGGAATGTTATTTGGCTATAGAAAGGACTGTAGTACTGAAACATGCTACAACATGAATGAACCTTGACAACTGTATGCCAAGTGAAAGAACACAGTCACAAAACATATTATTGATTCCATTTATATAAGATGTCCAGACGGGCAAATATATTATAACAGAGAGTAGATGAGTGGTTGGTTAGGGCTGAAGGGAATGGGGGATTGGAGAGTGATAGCTAATGTGTACAGGGTTTCTTTACGAGGTGATGAATATGTTCTAAGATCGTGGTAATGAATGTACAACTCTGTGAACATACTGAAAACCACTGAACTATACAGTTTAAATGGTTGAATTACATGTATGGCATGTATTTATGGTATGATATACAACTCTCAATGAGGCAGTTACGAAAAAAAAACGACCATTTAAATATTGAGGACTCACAAATTAGGTTGCCAAATTGAGCAGATTACAATACAAATATGCATGGGTTGTTCTTTTACCAAAAAAAGAATTCACTGTTTACCTGAAATTCAAATTTAACTGGATGTCCTGCATTTTACCTGGCAACCCTATTCCCATATTATCTCCAGTCTAGATCTTAATTATCTTCATTTCAAGCCCCATGTATCCAATTATAACAGCCAGCTCTATTTGGTTATCTGCCAAATATCAAACATCCAAACTAAACTAAAATCACCCCCCTCTTCCTCTGGGTACATAATGAAAATATCTAAAACTTGGTGCCTTACGGCCTGCGCGGGCCTCCCGCAGCCCTCTCCCGACCCCCAATGGCCAGGCAGAAATACTTGAGTTGCTGGATCGTGGGGCAGGTGTGAGTGCAGGGGTAGGAGCCCAGAACAACTACTGTTTACCAACCAATAGGGAGGGTTTCAATATGCTAATAAACAGTAGTAAATAGGCGAATATCACTAGTTAAGTGGGTAGAGAAAACCTATATGCAACTATTTAAAAGTTACTAACAATTTGACATTCTTATCCTAGATACCCAACAATACTGTGAAATGGGAACAAGAATTTCCTGAAGAAATAGTTATCAATCTTACTTTAAAAAAATGTAAGTTTTTAAGTCTATCTAGTTCTAAAATGAATTTAAACTAGATTACAAAAATATACACCACACAACTGAATAAAATAAAATTTAAAGGAAGTAAAGAAATTTCAATAGAGAAAAAAACAAGGATAGAAGATAAATATAGAAATGAAGTGAGGACACAAAATATATGCTTTCCAGCCCCATATATTTGCAAGAGATGAGTCCAAAATGTGGTCCAAAGGTTATTGCTGTTCTGTCACAGTCACTCCATCAGGTGAATTCTGATAGCCTTGCCTGGCACCCATCATACATGATATTTCCGTCCTTACACATGATATTTCTATTAGTACCATATTCCTTCTGATACTTCTCAAATCTCATGCCCACATTTTTTATTATTCATCTATAGCTTTTCCATTTAGAAATTTTTTCTCTTAAGAAATATCCACAGCTAACACCCCAGGAGCATCATGTTTCTTTTCCACTGACAAGCTCCTAGCCTGCAGCACCCTTGCCAGAGTTTGGCACAATGTCCCAAGGTGGCATGCCCTAACTATCACCCAGGCTGTGGGGCCAAAACGGCCTCTTCCCCAGTATATTCTACAATAGACAAAAAGTAAGGTATTCCTTTTTCCTTCTTTATTTTTTCTTCACACAAAATAAAATGACAACTATGCAAATTCCACGCTAGAATAAAATCAAGTTTCGTGTTCACCCTGTTCTAAATCACATACCAATAGCTTCAACTGCAGGCAAAAGAGCATAAAATCAAAGCACATTTTGATTCACTCTAAAACAAATCTTTCAAACAAATTCCTCTTGCTCTACCAAGATTTATGCACAATAGCTGAAGGCTTTTATCATCCACCTTGAAATAGAGGAGAGGCACTTGGAACACAGTTAAGCAGTTGGTTCCAAATGTTTAAAGCTACATTCCCATGAGCATGCCCCTGGAGTCATTTGTAGCTTTACGTATTTGAAAACTAATAGAGTAGGTCAGTCAAAGGACACACTGGAGGGCTGCATGTGATAAAAGTCCACGGGAGGGGGAAACTATTAAGAAATTGAGAATGCACTGTCGTTACATAATAAAACCAATGTTAAAAATACATTTTATAGTAATTACTGAAAAACATTACCAACAGTACCTACGTTATCGTGTGATTTAAATACTGGCAATCTCAATTTATTAGCTTCACTGTTTTTATGAAACCAGATACCAATACTCTCCAGTACACTTCCTAACTACTTACTATTGACATATAGTTTGAAAAGAAAGCCTGTGCTTAAAACACAAAAGCCAGTGTAATTAAGAATTTTTTTTACAGGGAGCAGATATGGCTCAAGCAGTTGAGCTCCCACCTCCACGTGTGAGGTCTCGGGTTCAGCAAAACAAACGAAAAAACCGACTCAGGGAAGCCAATGTAGCTGAATGGCTGAGTACCGGCTTCCCGCATATGAGGTCCTGGGTTCAATCCCCGGCCCCCAGGACCTCAAAAAAAAAAAAAAAATTTTTTTTTTTTACACACTTTTTAGCTTTTTTTCCTTTTAATAGAAATAACCCTCTCTTTAATTACTTTTTTAGCCTTCACATACTATGATAAATAACGTTTTCCTCAATACTGAATAATGCTGACTTATATCTAACCTATAACTATCAAAGAACTTAGATTTGCTGTATTTCATTTGAAACTCACAAACAACCTCACCATTAGGCATTATAATTTCAATTTCATAGGTAAGGCAACTGAAACAGTGACTAAGTTATAAATAAATACAAAACTGCTTCCACTGTTTGGGGACACGTTGATTGATTAAGGGGCAATAATGCCACTTGAAATAGATTTTATTCTTTCTCTCAAAAGACCAAATCACTCTAAATAAATTTGTAGCTGTTGAATTCCATACATTCAACACAGGAATATTTCACTATTATTATTTTTAAAGAAGCTTTAGATTACATAAATGTTACATCAAAAATATAGGGGATTCCCATATACCTGACCCGTCCCCCTCTCACACTTTCCCCCATTAAGAACATCTTTCATTAGTGTGGTACGAGTTACCACTGATAAACAGATACTGAAGTATTGCTACTAACCATGGCCTATAGTTTACATTATGGTTCATACTTTGCACCATACAATTTTAAAGGTTTTGACAAAATGCATAATGGCTTGTATCCATCATTGCAAGGTCATGCAGAACAATTCCAATGTCCCCAAAATGCCCCATGTTACACCTATTTTTCCCTCTCCCTCCCCTCAGAACCCCTGGTGACCACTGCCTTTACATCAATGTTACAAGTTCTTCCATGGCTAGAATAATAAGTCTACTTTGGTCCATAGTTGCATCCCTCTTTATGTTTTTTCATTCCTCAATCTAGAGGATTTGGGGATGGTGATGCCCACTCTGCTTCCAACTAAGAAGGAGCTTAGATCCCATGGGGCAGATGAGTGGAACTGTCTTGCTTGCAGTTGTAGATACTCTGTTTTTTTGGGATGGGTGTTGTCCATCATCATCCTTTCATTAGCTGTCCTGGGTGAGCCTGATGAATTGGAGGGCAGGTGTTGGCTGCAACTCTGCTGAGATTCAGGGTTCAACCGGCATATGAACAGCCAGAAGATTCAAATCTCTGGGACACATATTTAATGGGTATAGCGCTAATTATAGGTTCAAATAAAAAGAGCCTAAGAACCATTTGTAGGAAAATTATAAATGAGTCCACTTGGATACACTGGGGGGATAGGTTATCATATATTCCATGGTAAGGCCCTCTGACAGGGTGCCTAATTCTGAGGTTGTCTGCCCTGCTGACAGTGTCCAGACATCTCTAGAGCCTTCAGGAGATGAGGCACTGTTTACTGTGGCAGTTGGTGAGATATTCCTAAGACATGCATAACTGTAACCTCTGGAATGACCTCCTGACTCCCTTTGAAATCTCTTAGCCATAAAAACTCATTTGTATTTAATATATCCCCCTTTTGGTCAAGGTCTTTTGGAGCCTGGTAATAATCTGTCAGTGCCAGAGAAGCTCATCCCCAGGAGTCATGTCCCACACTGAGGATAAGGTGGTGAGTTTACATGCTGAGTTTGGCATAGAGAGAGGCCACATTTGAGCAACAAGGAGGCTTTCAGGAGGTAACTCTTAGGCAGTATATAATACTAGGCTAAGTTTCAATTTCACAAGAACGAGGTTCATAAGTATAAGCATCAATATCAAGGGCCTGGTATATTGATCTGTCCTCCTTCACTAGGCACTGCCCATGTATCTAGGGATTCTTGCCACTCTTTAGAGAATACAGCAGGATTCCTCAGGAAGAGAAGTCAATATTCTTTCCGAGACAACACCCCATGACCACTTGAACACATTCATATTCCATAGAGGCATGCCCCAGGTGTACTCCTCCCCACATATCCACCCCCTCTAACACCCCACACAGGTGATCCTCCCCTGCCACAGCTGCGCCTCTTCTGCAATCCAAAACTGCTCTCAAAACAAAGCCAAAAAATAAATACTAAAAAAAAAAAAAAAAAAATACAAAATACAAAATATATATTAAAAATTTTTTTTACATAATGAATGTCTTTCATTTCCATAAGATCTGTTAACTTTTATGTACAGCGACAGCTTCTGTATGTTCCCCCAGTGTTGTCTTTTTTTCACTTTATTTTCAAAGGAATTTTAAATAACAGAAAAATCACATAGAATATATAGGGGTTTCCCATATACCTCACCCCTCCCCCCCTCACATTTTCCTCTATTAATAACATCTTATATGAGTATGGTACATTTGTACAATTGATGAACAAATACTGAAGCATTACAGGAATAGTTTTATCATGGCCTCACCATGTGATAAACTTAAATAAAATCAAAGACCAATTTAACAAATCCCAAGAGGGCAACTAAACCACCTTAAATTATTCATAACACCAAGTTACCTTGACAATTACATTTTTATTTTTTTTAAATAATAAACTATAAAAAAATTCTAGTCTTTAAACGTATCACAAGGAAAACGCCACCTTCAACACTTCCACTTCTTGAAAAATTCCACTGCCGAAGGCACACAAATTTCAGTAAATCTGAGAACAGTTTAAAACGTTAAGAATTCTTCCATTCCGTGAAGCAACTACAACTCAGAAGTTGCTCATTATCAATTACTATACGTTAATTATAAGCCTCTTATCATGGCAGGCAACCATAACAATTTTGCTGAATTAAATCTAGGCGCAGACACTGCTGAGGCATGGGTTTCCACCTACTACAGACTCAGGAAGCCCTCTAAATCTCTTTCAGCTTGAGTTAAATGAGAGAAAATGCAATTCATATTTCCAGAAGCAAGAGCGGCATATTTTCCAGTAAGTTCCTTGTTCTCATTTTCCTATTTTAAGAGCTCAGAGCACTCCCGGCATCGCTCTATGGCCAGATCTGATTTCTGGTGGCTGATCATTTTCATGGCATGATACTTTTACTCAAACTCTCCCAAAACTGTTTTTGCTCGTATTTAGCGTCAATGTATTTATATACAAAATACTGTTTCAATGCCAAGAAAAAGAAAAAGAAAAAAGCCAATAAAAGAAAGAGCTTACTCGAATTACAGTTGACTATGTTAAAGGAAATTATTTTAAATTAATGTGGCTACTGAACTGCTGCCATCCTTGACCTCAGAAAACACAGTCCTCCTAATTTTTGCTGTGAACATTTATTTATTTAAGTAAAATTCCAGCTCATGGAGGTTGACTATAAAGAAGTCGAAACCTTCCTGCTACTATTTCACATTCTTTTTCTAAACAAGGGCAAGCACATGTTTGCGGCATTACTGTGCACCGCCAGGTCGCCACCAAAAAGTGTAATCTTCAACGTATTTTAGCCATAATCTCTAACAACGCCCATGGCCCACCAGTGAAACGAAACAAGGCTGTTTTGTTTTCAGAGAGTAACAAACATATTTTCCCACATGCTTTTCTCAAGAGAATCTGACATCAGCAGGGTTTACCTTCACCAGTGAATGCAGGCTCTTTTCCCCAAACACATCCCAGAGAAAGGTCAGGTCTTCCTGGCTGTCCACATGTGGCTGCAGCTGGGCTGGCAGAGCAGCCAACAGCTCGTACAGACCTATAAAATGAAAATAAAACACAAAGAGTAATCTTAGAGTGATCTCATTAATTTCGCTATGGTGTGTGTAAATGACAGCCTGGAACATGTCGTTTTTACTGGATTTGTATTCTGGGCCATCAAGTACAACCTTCTCCAAAGAAGCAAAGGGAGCTTTTAAAATTTTTTAATTCCAAGGAAGTATGTCTTAACAAGCTAGCTTTTACCTTTAACAGTGGTCAACATTCTTCAGTCATCCAAGTTTACATAACCCTAGACAGAAAATGTGTACAGGTCTTCAAAAAAGAAGAAAAGGCATACATTCCTTTCCTTAATCATTATTACAGCTCCCTCAGCCTTAGCCAAAGAGTGAAATGAGTCATGAATAGGAAAAACTTCCTTAGAAGAGCAGAACATTGATAGAGTGGTCCATTAAAAAGGTTTTGTGGTTTCCAAAGAGTTCCTAATGATATACTGCTTCAAAAACACTTGCATCATCTAGCGTCCAAAATAAAGTTCTAAAAAATAAGACAAAATAAACCATACATGGTGCCATGTTATTGTAGTCAACCATTAAAAAAATTTTAAATACCTAACTAAGCAGAACTCAATTTAAGTTTGCCTCTGGTTTTTAGGGCTCTGGAGTTTATCTATTACCTTCTGAAAGAGTTACCCAGGTAACCACCCAGGTTACCAGTGGCACTGCCCACAGTCAGGCGCTGCAGGCACATGGTGTCCACAGCTGCGGGCTCCACCAACCCGCCCTCCCATTCCGAGGTCCGCAGACAGCTCTCCAAGAAGCTGCTACTGGGCCTGCCGAGACTCTTCAGGGAGCTGACCTGGCACGAGATGCCATCGACTCCTAGCACATGTTCCGCTTTCCAGTGGGACTTACATGAGGTCAAAAGGACAAAATTCCATTTATTTTTGTCTGCTGTCTACAAAAACAACAAGGCCTCCTGGGATTTACAGCATGCGGTACTGTTGTTATTTTCAGTCTGAGTAAGTGCTGCTCATGACAGGGGCTGCTTTCCAAGACTTTTAATGAGCAAAGACAAGTAGAGTAAGTTTTGGGCTATTCATTACTCTATTATCTTCCTACCGTATAATAACATTCCACCACCAAGCAGTGATGATTCATAACCAAATGCATCGGGTACCACGTTCAAAGTTAGATGTCTAACTGGGGAGATGTGATTAAATTTAAACATTCCTGAGGCTTAGTTAGTGTTGGCCGAAAACACTAAGTACTTACGGAAAAAAAATTTCTCCTAGTTATACTGTATTATATTATTATATTGTTTTATATGTTATATTCTAAGTATTCTTGAGGGTTTGCATTTATTCCCCTAAAAACCTGGCATTCTGTCTATACCAGCTCTTATTATTTAGCAAAGCTTTTTAAAGGTTTCTCAACCTACATAACTATACAGTTATCATTTTATATATTTTTAAAGTAATCAACAATTGCTAGGATCAATGGTTAAGGTTCGAGGTTCAAAACTAGCAAAGAGACAGAGGTTTCCGCCCCCACCCCATCCCTGCAGCGTGATTTCTCTACTGAGTAAAAGGCCCGTAAACAGCTATCTGTGCCACAGTTTGGAGGGCATAAGAAACCACCTCTTGCCCCCTGCTCTCCTTCCAGTGACACCTAACTCACACCTCATGTGTTTTACAAAGGAAACCACTGAAAGTATGTAAAAAGAGGGCGGAATTTCAGCGTTTTGTTATTGATTTCAGGAGTTGTCAAAATAAGTTTCTAGTCTTTGATAATACAGCTTAGAGTTGAAGTTTAATCAATGGCACTATAACTCAACTGTAGTATAATTTATGTGGTAGAGTTAGCTGTTGGGGGATTAAACGTGTTAATACATTAGAACGGCCCCTGACACATGCTCAGCACTAAATATGCTTCATATGCAACTCAGTGAATTCCAGCCATTGCTGTTGTTATTAACATTAATATTACTGATAAAGCAAAACTTTGGATCAAAGAGACCAAAGTTCAAGCCCACACTTTCATCAAGTCACATAACTTCTCTGAATCTTATTTTCCCTACATGTGTAAAAATAAATGATAATCTACAAACATGGTAAGGTTGCAGGGAACTAAGTACACTAACATATGCACACACACACACACAAATGAGTGTGTGGAACACTGGCAAAATCTAGGTAAGGTCAATGGATTGTACCGATGTCTATTTCCTAACCGTGACATGTACTAGGAAACTAGGTGCAGGGGGCATGGGATCTATCTCGATTAGTTATTCCAAATGCATGTGAATCTGTAATTACCTCAAAATAAAAAGTTAATTTTTTTAAAATGGGGTAAATGTCATTGTTCTAAGAATTTAAAGGAAAAAATATACATGACAGCTCCTAGCCTCACGGCTGGCCCAGAGTGGGCACTCACTAAAAATTAACGTTCTTCCTTGACATATCTTCCTCTAGAATGAAAATGCCATCTCTGTGCAAAGGCAAAACAACCATGTAGCTACACTTTCCAACTGAGTACAGTACTATTCTCAGAAACAAAGCTACCCTAGCATTTTATATATGGCAAGTATTAACTTTATCCAAATACTGCTAACTTTTGGTGGGAAGAAGACATATAATGTTTAAAATTTTAAATAATTTCTTTGTTGACAGACCCTCATAAACCTGAGTTTTCTGTTTCTCCTTGCTTTATGCAACATGCTACCCTGGTTTGGCATTCTAGTGACAGTGCCTGTTGCTTCTCTTTAGCTACCACATCTGGTAAACACAGACCAAAGCCAGAAGAGATAGGATGGTGCCAACTGGAGACTAAAGAGATGGTTAAAGAGCTAGGAGGCCAGAGCACAGCAATACTGAGAGCCAACTCCATTCAATAAATGACACAGGCCCTCGAAACCATCTCTGTTCATGCAGAAACCTGGTTATATGGATTCTCACACATGCTTTAAGTATGCTATATTCTGTTCCTAGTGGTCCAATAGCAAAGAATATTATCAAACCCAAATGTATTTGGTCCTTGAGATTCAGAGGGCAAGTAATGGGAGTTTAGATAGCAAGGGATATCTTTTAAAATGTTTACCTAAATCTATCTAACCCTGAGCAAGGACTGGAAAAGTGAAGGCTACCAAATAGTCATCTGCAGGCATTCCAGCTCATGAATGCGCCTCTCCTATAAACATTTTTGGCACCTAAATACTAAGCACTGTTCAAAGCTCTAAAGATAC
>PVKH010007595.1:0-20092 GCA_004027955.1 Chaetophractus vellerosus | reverse complement strand
TGACACTGGCAGACTTATGTATCTTCCTTGTTTTTTTTACAGCTCCCCCTGCACCCAAGGAAGATGATAGGCAGCAAATAAGAAGTTTTCTTTCTTTTTTTTTTTTAAAGATTTATTTATTTTATTACATATCTCCCCTTCCCCCCCCATTGCGGTGACGCGCCGAGACTTGGTCACTGCGCAGGCGCAGCTTTCCCCGCTTGTGGGCAGCTTCTGCTTCCATCACGGCCGGCTTTTCAGTTCGCGGGTGGCTGGCTGTGCTCGATTTGCAGGCGACCTGCCCTGCCCGTGGCGGCTTTTGCCTGTCTGTGGCGGCTTTTGCCTGTCCGTGGCAGCTTTTTGCCCTGCCCACGGCGGCTCCGGCCCACCCATGGCGGCTTGCCATTCTCAAGGCGGTCTGCCCACTAGGAGAGGTCCCCGGGAACCGAACCCAGGGCCTCCCATGTGGTTTCCCAGTGAGCTCTTTATCCACTGAGCTATCTAGCCGGGCCCAAGAAGTTTTCTGTTCGAAAGAAGGTCCAGTAATTTTAAATGAAATAATAGTGGTATAATGTTAATACCATCATGAGGTTTACATTTATCAAGATCCCTTTTTTTATGGATGAAAAGGTCACAGCTTAATATGGCTGAATGATTTGCCTCTGGTCTCAGAGATAACAAATGACAGAGTAGAGACATAAACCCAGATGTGTCCAGCTCTGGAACCAAGCTTTATCCTCAGAAATTTTTCACTCTTGCATCCCAGAAAGCATACCTTAAGCATTCTTCAAATGTCTTCTGGACTGGATCTTGGAAGAAAATGAAATATGTGTCCATTTCTTCATCTTTTATTTTTTACTGTTTAATCTATTTGTTAGGATTTGATTCATCTGTGAGTAACAAGACCCCTCAAGTCTCTGTGGTTAACAAGGCAAAAGTTTATTTTTCTTTAACATAAAAGAATCCCAGCTCTAAGCAGGTTGGGGATGGTAAAGTGTAGTCTTAGCCTGTCTTAGTTATGTCAGAATTTTTAACCTACAGCTAAAAATATTGATTTCCACAACTTCCAAATTATTGGTAAGAGAACAAAAATGAGAAAACCGTATAATATTTTTATCCTTGAAATATTTGTTCTTATACCACTAAGAAAGAAAATCAAAGGACAGAGAGAGAATATAAATGAATGAAGTGTTCAATTCAAGAAGTTAGGAAAACAACCAATTATACTAGGAAATAAATTTTGAATCAGAAATCAGTCACACAGGCTGAAAAATATTAGATGATAAATTCAAAAGTATATTGGTCAATTCCCCAAAATACATTAATTCATAAAATATTTAAAATAACATTAGGAATAGTTCAGTGGGGGCAATAAAGATTTTTGGTAACTGATAGGCATTTTTCAAACTGATGATAAGCCTTCCTTTCATGGCAATATGCCAAAAAAGAAATACAGTAAAAAGAGAATCATGTGTATGAAATTGTTAAAAATAACCATAACGCTCTTCAAAAACAAAAATAAATCAGAGGAATAAATATGTATCTGACCTCTCAATGGAGATGAACAAGTTAAGCCCCCCAAAAAAGTCATAAAAACACAAAAATGATGGATTCAACTACATGAAATTATGGAACATGCTGGAAAAGTTATCACGAGTGTGATAATACACCATCATCATAGAAATTAATTTTAAAAATAAAGAAAAACCTTTTTTGCACTGCCCTATATAAAAGGCAAAATTAGTGAAAAAGCAAGTCTCAGGAAAAAAATAGACATCTAAAATATTCTGTATTTCATAAGGGTTCAAACAAATGCAAAATAATAATAGCAAAATACTTTAATTGGTATTTTAGCAAATTTGTTGATGTATCCAGTGCATGTGTTGGTATAAATTTTTCTGTACTATTTACTCAAGAATCTATTGTACTAAAAAATATGGCCAAAATTATGCATTCTGGTTATATTTCACAATTTTAAAAAAACAGTGCAAAAGGGAAGTCAATGCAAATGCCTACATAAGTACGTGAAGTTAAATGAATTCTGATGTATCATTATGAATTATCAGGTGCATTAAATTAATTAATAAGTAGATTCAAGACATGGAAAGTTGATTTCAATATAATACTGAGTGGGAAATGCAAGATATAGTAAGGTTATATGTTATGATTTCAATTGTCTAAAAAGACAAAGATACATAGAAAAGCACCCAAAGAGTATACATTAAAAATTAATAATTCTTATCTGATTTATGGGATTGAGGGCAATTTTTGTTTTCTTCTTTTATCAGTTTTCTGATCTTATTTTTTTCTAAAAAGTGAATGTTTTGCTTTTATAATCACTAAACTAGTTTAATAAAACAAGTTTTATGTTTTTATCTTAGGTCTGTGTTCATAACGACTCATGTGAATGCAATTTTATGTGGATTTTGTATGCCAGTCTTTATTTAAAAAATAAGTGGTAGTAGATACATGTTTATATATAACTTACCTGTGCATTGAACACTGAACAAAAAATATGAATAAAGAAGTGACTGCATGTGTCTACTTCTCTGAATACATTTGGGGAAGAAATAACAAGTTAATTCCATGAAATGGCATCTTATTTGTAGAAAACTCTTTGCAGTAGGCAATCAGTGACTCCTCCAGAACTATTGCTTTACATGTTGTGATGGTTAGGCTAATGTGTCAACTCAGCCAGGTAATTGTGTCCAGGTATTTGGTCCAGCAAGCACTGGGCTAATTGTAACACAAGAGCATTTATGGGCTTCGATCACCAGTGAGTTTACTGCATGGATGGCTGATTACATCTGCATCAATCAGGGAAATTGGATCAAAAATGGATGGCGGTTTTATCCATTCAGTTGACTGCCATAAAGGGAACTGATTTCAACATTCAGAGAGAATTTCCCAGCTAATCATTTGACAGCCACCTTCTCCCAGAAACCCATCAATAAAGGGTTTCAACCCTTTATCGGTCCTTCATTGGAGCCCCTGGATTGCAGCCTGCCTGCGGAACCTGGACTTGTGCATACACATGGTCACATGAGAAACTTATAAAATCTTATATTTTTAACAGATATCTCCTGTTGATTCTGTTTCCTAAGAGAACCCTGACTAGAACACATGTTCAACCATTTTTACCTTAAGTGTGTATTATTTTACACCAGTTCATGACTTGAAAATGATTGTTAAGGGAGACAAAATAAATCTTCATTTGTGCAGTGAGTTTAGTTTTGCTCTATATGCTCACACTATCCTGTGAATGTGGGTCATAAGCATTCCAGGACAGATAAGAATTCTTTATTCAGAGCTTCCAAAACTTTAGGCTTCAAAAGAAATTTATGGGGATAAACCAAACCATTGAAGGACATCTTTTCCCTAAAATCCAGGCTAGATTTTCCAATATTGCTTTCTTAGTGATCAGATAAAGTATATTATAAAAGTCTCTTGAACTTTGCAGCTAACCTGATTTAAAATACAGAACATAGCAAACTATAATAAAGCAGAATAAGTAGGAACTAAAGTTACCATGAATTTAGTAGCAAATAAAAGTTTCCCTGAATTAGCAGGTCTAAGACGTCAGCAACACTTTTAAGACTTTTCTTTAGAAACCCTCTACTAATATTGGAGATGGATATTTTGGTTCCTCAGAGTCTGAATTCAAATGGATTGACAACTTAGGAACCAACAATTCCAGGCCCAGGAATCCTCAGAGTCTGTCCTTATTAACACTTTATTGTTTGATTACAGGTATATATTTACATCTTTATTGCTCAGGCACAAGGAAGAGTTAAAGACACTGAACTTTCATTTCCCAGAGAGTTAGAATTAGTAGCTTCAGCCAAGTTCATCATGTTATCTCTTGTGGTTGTGGCATCTGTGACCAATGGATGACAGAGTGCTGGCTAAGAGGTGGGTTAGCAGCATATTATGCTTGTGGTTGAGGAGTGATCTTTGATTCTAGGGTGGAGGGTACTGAATATTCTTGTCATGAGTTTATGGGTACATGAACTTATCTGACCCTAAAAGCAATCATAATAATAGCTGTTTCATGGAGTAATAGGGAGGATTGAGCAAGATAAAAGTTGAAAAAATTAGGTTATTGAAAACTACTGATGATGCCCTGAGGATAGACAAATTCAGGCTAGAGAACCTGCTCTGGTTTTAAATTATTTTTCTTGCTTAAGAGGAAGAACTTGGGAATACAATAAACTGCAAATCCTAGGATCAGCTCTTCTCCTTACTATGTGACCTAGGGGATTTTCTTAGCTTCTTTTTGCCTTATAGCTTGCACCTGAACAAAAAGGATGAGAAGGAGCAAACCTCACATGTCTGTCATGGGGTTATATGACATAATGCATGTAACCTTTAAAATGGCATTACACATAGAGTAAACTCTTAGTTGTCTATTGTCACCATCTGTATAGGAATTGAGAGATCTGGTGTTGCCAAACACAGATACTGCTAATATTTTTTTAACTCATATATGAACTGGTCTTCATTTCTTTAATATATAGTCAAATCCTTGGAAAATGAAGAAATTGGTAGAAAAGTAAGGCCACATTTTGAAGTGTTCAATACAGATTCCCAAGTCCCTATAATTCAGAAATTTTTGTTTGTTTGAGCTCTCCATTAAAAAAATCTGATCGTGATTTGAGATTCCCTGAAAAGCTTTGAGGAGTTAAAGGAGATGTGAATACCATGAAAAATAATAAATAACAAAAGTTTTTATATAATTGTCAAGTGGGTTATCACATCTGACTCTCATGAATCCCCTTGAGGAAGATATTATTATTACATCTTATGTATAAACAAATTTGGCCAAGATTAAACAATGAACCGATTTCTAGTTCTGAGTGCTTAACATTATGTTATTGTACCTCAGCAGACATTGTGATGTGACTTATCAAATGGATCTGATGGTAGAGGAAGTGCTGACTCAGACTAGTTCTGGATTGTTTTGGAGCTTTGGTTCTCCCACCCAGGGCAGGCAAGACTTACTCTTCAGGCAGATTTGATGTGCAGTAGGTGATAAGGAAAGAGAAGTTGGAGAAAAGAGAACACTGTCTTCCTTTTCTAAATTTTATCTCCAATTGTTGACCTGCTTAAACACAATCTAGAGATCTTTTTTCTGGAATTTCTTAATAGTTGCAGGGTAGAATGAAATCTAATCAGAAGGTCAGACTTAGAAACAATAACATCCTCGACATGAATGTGCCATGTTAGTGTCCTTAAGGATTATATACCAAAGACATGAACCTGCATTTCTTCGATGTAAAAACAATTAGAATTTCATCCAGAAGTTTATTCATGTTAAACAGTCAAATATGGGATGAGACGCTTGAAGTTGTCTTAGATGATCATTTATGAACACTTCAAAGTCTACTATTCCGTGATGTTAAAATGGATAAAAAAATTCTGATAACCTGTCAATATCATCAGATCTTGCCAATGTAAGTTTTCTATAGTCTATTATTTTCAGTTGAATAAAATTTAAATATAATTCAAATAAAAATGCAGTGTAAGAGTGTTTCTACTTCTCATCAATTTTCAGAGAATAATTTTGCTTCTCATAGATAAGTCAAATAAGAGACTTCCTTTTTTTGCTACTTTTTTTTTTTACAATTAACTTACTTTTTACTCCCACAAGGTTGAATCACAAAGTGAATCATTTCTTCATTTTAAACGTGGAGTATAAAGTTCATTATTTGGCTAATTTGTATAACACTCATATTGATTACATTTTCTGCAACTTCTTGTGTTCTGAGGAAGGATAATTAGTAAGGTATTTTTCATATTTAACTTAAAGTTAAACTCATATAAATACCTACTTTGTCCTGAAGTCATGCAGTTAAGTCCTTGGATCCTTCAACCACATGAAGAAATTCTTGTTCATGATATTGATACCATGGTAATCAGAGATGACATTTGTTAAATGTTTATTATTGCAAGGTTCTGAGCAAACACTTGCATACACTTTTCATTTACTTCTCTCTGCAACCTCAGGGTGTAGCTGTACTGTTATCTTCATTTTAGAGAAAAAGAAATTGAAGTTGTACACAGCAAATAAATGGTAGAGAGAGTACTTGGCTCTGTGTAAGTTGTTATGTAGTAGGTGAAGTATACAGGTTCTGGATCCAAACTGTCTGGGTTCAAGCACCAGTCTTTAAACTTATTAGCTGGATGATAGGTAATTGTATAGCTCATCCTCTTAACCTGAAAAATGGAGGAAAAACAGTAGTCTACCTCATGGGGATGATTTGTAGATTAAACAAGCTGATATATAGTAAGAAGTAGGAGAGAGATGCACAAAGATTAAGTGCTATATCGGTGTTGGCTCTTATTACTGTAGTATGTGATCCAGGTCAAAGCATCATTTTCTGAGGACTTATAACTTGAAGAAGCAGTTTTTGCCTTCTTGTAGTAAAGCTTGGAGAGAACCTAAGGAGGAAGCTATCTTATCAATGCAAAGCTCCTCTATCCACTTTTTACTTTTGGATGCCTTCTTTTCTCTTGACACTTAATGGTTCTCCTTTAATTCTTAGCATACAGAGCATCACACTGTAAGCACTTTGGAAGATTTAGCTAATTTAAGATGCTTATGTTTTTAAGAAAAGGGTGAGCTATTGTGTTAGTGACTGTTTTTTGTTTCACCCAAACCAATATAGGCACAGATGTTTCCTTAATGTCATCAGGAAAATAAAGTGTCGGTAGGAATATTTTGCCAGAAAAATTTATAATTTATAGCTAGGTTAGAAAGGAGTTACCAAAAATGAGATATGGCAAATACTCTCACACACTGCCAGAAGTTGCATAGTCATCACAGAAAATTACTGTTATCTCTTAAAAATAAAATAAAATAAAATACCATTTTACTTATTTTAGGTATCTGCTTATAGAAAACCTCATACATATTTGCATGGAGCCATATACAAGGAAATACCCTATATAATTGCTTGTAATAAAAAATGAAAGCAATTAGATATCTATCAGTAGGTAATGCTTAAACAAGAACTGACAGCTATGATGGATTATGGTACAATTGTTAAATCAACTGGATTGCTATTTATTAATAGAGATGCAGCTGGAAATCAAATGTTGAGGATAAAAGTTGCTGAATTTTGCTTCTGGCATGATAACATTAATAGAAAAAGCAACCACAAAAAAACAAAATTATTTTTGCATGTGTGTGTGTATGTGAGTCAGTGTGTGTGCATGTGAAGTCAGGTGATATTTTTTTAAAGGATTGGAAGAATACTACTTAATTCTCACTAGTGACTCCTTCCTAGCAGAGATGAGTAAAGGAGAAGAAGACACTTTCATTTTTTTACATTTTAGTTTAAAAAGGACAATATATACATATATTATGTTGTATATTTATAAAAGGAAAAATGAACTGAGTATAGACTGGAAGCATATATGCTAATCTTTAGAATAGTTGCTTATTGGTGGTAAGAAACATCCTGCTTGTTTTTCTCATCTTTGGATTATTATTCATTTTTAAACTTAAAAGGAGACAGCTATGGATTCTTCATTAGAGTTACTCTAAAGAAAGCTATCCTGATGAGGCTCCCTCTAGGCCCCTGGAATTCCCCAGATCCTACAACCTTATCTATAGGTACACTTAGGTTGATGAAGGAGAAGTGGAAATTACAAGAAAAACTTAGTAACTGATGGAGTAAAGAGCTCCTGGAGGTGTTGAAATGGGAGGGGTCTTAGGGAAAAATGGAAAACTGATCTCAAAAAGGAGAAGAAGCCAACTTAAGTGTTCTGCTGATTTCTTTGAAGTGTGTACAGTGTTACAATGAATTCTCTTATTTTTCAGCTGATTCATTTTTCTAACAATAATAAGTTACATCTCACCATTTAAGGAAGTAAGGATGGTTATTTCCTTTTACAGATGAAGGAACAAATGGACAGAGATGAAGCACCTTACTTACAGGGCTAAGTAATTCCAGAGACAAAGCTCTTATTCTCTGACTCCAAGAATCTGTTCCTGAATCTCTTAGCAATTCATTATGTCCTTGTATGGAATCTTTTCTATAATTCAGAGTTGTGATCCTTGTTGTAGAGTTCCATGACACAAGCTCATTCTTTCATCACTGGTAATATAACAACTCTTCTGTTTTCATAGTCTACATTTCCTTAGTGTCTAAAATCAGACTTTAATTTTCTGCCTTACCTTTATAAACTCTATGAGTTGTATCTCATTTGCTTAGGATAATCTGCTCACAAACTTTTTTGTTGACAGTTGTAACTTTGCATACAAATGCTCTCTTCTTGGGATTACAACATGGAAAAATATTTTACTCTTATGGTAGAAGAACATTTAAAAACTTCTCAAAGAGGCAGGTAAAAGGAAAAATGTGCATTTTGATGAAAGTACTTCTTGATGTTTCTTTCCCTATTATCTTAAACTAATTCATGGAAATCTGTTTTCATCTTTAAAATAAAATTCCATTCCAGCTGTATTTTTGGATATCAAATCTGTTCATGCTATTTCTGTGATCTGGTTTATATCCACAATCAGGGCTCCATTATGACTTTTGTGGCATATCATTAACTTGTATTCATAGACTGATTCCTCCATCAAAAACATTAAAATTATATTTTATTTAAAAATAAATTGAAACATTTTGTGGACCCTTGAAATTTACATTGTGTATATGGATGTCAATCCTGCCCACAATGAGTTCCTAAAAAATTGATCCAGACAATATCAAGAATATCCCACATTTAGTCAATTCAAAAGGGGAATACATTTCTATAAAATATTACTAGAATTGTTTCCTAAATATTCTAATCGATATTTATTGATCAACATTTTTCATAATTTGATCCCAGAGTTTCTTCATGACATTTTTCACTTCTGCATTTCTCAGAGTATAGATTAAGGGGTTCAACATAGGAGTTATTAAGGTAAAAACCACAGTTACAGGTTTGTTAGCAGAGAAGGAAGTCAAAGGTCTTAGATACAGGAATGAACAAAGTACAAAGAACAAAATGACAACAGTGACATGAGAGGCATAGATAGAGAGGGTTTTGTAATGCCCTTCTGAGCTGTGAGTCCTCAGGGACCTCAAGATGACAACATAGGAAGCCACTAACATACAAAAAATGAGTAAACACAGTGAAGCACTATTGGCAGCAATCAGGTGCCCCAAAGTGTGAGTGTCCATGAAGACTAGTTCCAGGAGAGGTATCAAATCACAAATAAAATGAATGTCCAATGTCATTGGGGCCACAGAGTGGTAACAAAATCTGGATTCCTCCATGAGTAAACCCCAAAATCCTGGCCATCCCCACCAGAAAACTACATAAGGCAGGGTCATAATGGTCATGTAGTGCAAAGGCTTACAGATGGCCACATAGCAGTCAAAGACCATCACCATTAACAAGATGATCTCAGTGCCAGAAAGGAAATGCCCAACAGAGAGCTGAGTCATGCAGCCACTGTAGGAGATGGTGTTTTTCTGAGAGATCAGGTCAAAGATCATTTTCAGTGCTATGGAAGAAGAGTATAAACCATCAATAATAGACAAATATAACAGAAAGATGTAATTGGCGAACACAGGGCAAGACTGATGAAGATGGTAACTGAAATGAGCAGATTACCTGCCATTGTGATCAAATAAGTAATGAAAAACAAAGCCAATAAGATTTTCTGCAATTCTGGATTCTGAGTCAAGCCCAGCAAGATGAATTCTGTCACATTGCTTATTCTTTCCATTGATTCAGCTTGGATTGTGGACAAGTGGTCCATCTGAAAAGATCACAATATTTTTAATTCAATGCCAAAATACCCCATCCAGTCTTTATTTCTGGTCCCTGGGATTGATGGAGGTACACTTTTCTTCCCTTCTGCCTTTTACACACAGTCATAAAGAAGAATGAGTGGAGGTTAAATTTCTCCTAATTATTGTTAATTGTATAGTGCTGATACTTTACAAACACCACAGTAGAACCTAGACAATATTCTTTATGTTGACTTATGGTTGGACTCCAAATTTTCTCTAAAAGTCACCAAACAGCAGTATTTGCTTTTTTCCCACTTTTTGGAAAAAATTTCACCAATACTAATTATTTTGATGTTATACTTTTTATTGCCATGAATATAAATACAAAATGTCAAGTATGTAATAGATATTAACATGTCAAACCTTACTCTATGTTGGCTTTGTTCTATGTTCTCTTATTCCTTACTGTCAAATGAATACACATGCACACATAAAAACAGAGCTGCAGATGGATATTTTTTCCTTAAAACTGCCATGAAACTTCATATCAGTTCATCAAGCATCAGCCACTCAACAGCCCTTGATGTTGTTTCTGTGACAACAGGACCCTTTTTTTCATGCTCACTCTTTCCAGCAATTCATCTATGGATGACATGTAAGTGAAACAAAGTCTCCTGAACAGTTCACTGTATTTTATAAATGAATTTTACGTGTAATCAGTCTTTCTCACATTCAGTATACTGTCCTAGATTAGGTATATTTCCCTACTTACATTCTACAAATGGAATTAATTGATGCATGAAGTTTCTCTGAGTTTCTTATTCATGAGAAAAATGTTAGGATCATGTAAGGGAATACCATTTTCCTCTTAACATTACTTTGAGATATTCATTGCTAACTGGTAGAAATGTTTTATATATACAAGTATGTGTTATTCTTTTTGAATGATCTGTAAGTGGATTTTAAAAAATAAATACATACTATTGTTAAAAAGAAATATATTTTATTCTTTCTTTTCTTCTTTTTCTCCTTCCCCTATCCCTGTTGAGAAACATAATCAAATATTTTCCCTTACAAATTAATGGACACAAAAGTCATCATCACATGCCTCTCAGCTTCCATAAAGTTGAGGAAACAAGTCATTAGTATTTCAAAAGAGCTCAGTTCCTGAGTTGTTTTCCCTCTATCCAAAGCTCTAGTAGATGGTATCTAAGTGGTTAATCATTTTGCCTAGCATTACCTCACAAATTCTAACTACGAGTTAGAACATGGAAATCATGATAAAGGGAAAGAAAGTTCAAAATGTCACAAACAGAAAATGGCAGAATCAGTCAATCTTGGTGAGACATAAATGTTAACCACAATATTGCAAGAGCAACTTTGGTTTTCTTAATAGAGACTGGATTGCATCATTGCAGATCAGGTTTCTACTGACATTTTCACTTCATGTGTCACAATCTAACTAGAAAAGTATTTCAGTGAATATAAGTTGGCTAAATTGAGCTAATCAGCTTGAAATTTGGGGAAACAAAGATTTGTTTTTCACTGACCTGGGTCTAGTAGATTGTGGATTTCTCAGTTTTTAGATTGAGACTTATTATTGCTTTCTTCCCTTCATGGTATGTACATCAACCACCAACATCAACCACTTAATGAGCTTGAAATAAAAACATTTATAGAAACTAATTCCAAGTTAAAATCTAACAAGTAGAACTTTGAAATTATTTATCTTGATATAATTCTCAAACTTGGACATTTTAATGTATTTCTGTTCTTATCATTAGTCTGGAGGAACTCTGAAAATGAGCTAATTTAGATTAAAAAATTCTCTATATCTAGGATTTAATTCTACTCACTTTGCAATCCCATGTAAATATACACAAATCTATGTATGTATGTATGTATGTATGTATATATGTATGTGTGTATGTATGTATGTATCTATCTATCTATCTTCACTTTTCTGAGAAAAAACATTCAGTCTAAATTACAACCATGTGAACAGCACAAAGTTTTCATATAAAAATTCTAGTATTAGAAGTATAAATTGTATAAGTGTACATGATTGTACGCTTGATTGGACATTGTTTTATCAAAACAACTCCTCCACTATTTTGTTTCAATAAAACCTATGAGCAGTGTGGAGAGAATTCCTTCTGTTCTGGATACAAGCCTTCTTTGTGAGTTTGTTTCCCTATAAACCCTTTAAGCTTGGGAGCAGAGTCTCAGAAAGAAATCTTCAGCTCTTGTTGGTACATGGCTTCCATTACACAGGATCTTTTTGCTCACAGACTCTTCTTTGCAATTTTTGTTTCTTCATTGACTCTTCAGAGTTGTTTCAGTAGACTATTAGAAAGTGCAGGATTTGATAATGCAATGATCTCTCAAATCCTCAAGGATTTAGTAATTCAACCTGTAGTTATCTCTGCCAAAGCATCAGCCAAGATTTGTCATGTACTCCCACTTGGCATCCACAAACACCATTAGAGGCTAGATTTAGAAATGCAGATGACCTTGTGTTAAAGATATGTCCCTGGCTATGGTTTGGAATGAAACTTGGGTAAGGAAATTTATTAACTTCATCATAGGGTTTTGTTGCTTATTGTGGCATTGGTGAACCTGGCCCAAGATATATGGCTAATTTAAGGCATATGTCAATGCTCAGAGGAGAGTTGTTTTTTTTTTTTTTCCAGAAAACATGATTTGCCTAAATGGTATAATTACTCTGAGAATGGAACATTTTTATTAGTGACTGATAGAGGGGACTTAGATGGCAGGATTCACAGCTACCAAATATTGGGTGATTTAAAATTCATCATATTTACTTTTTCTGTGTGACTGACTAGATGACAGGCTTTCATGATGAATTTGGGGCAATAGAGCCTTTCTCTCTATCCCTCAGAGAGAGAATCATGGGAACTTTGGGCTCTATGTCATGCTTTTACACATTAGTCATTGAGAAAAACCAAACTCAGCCAAGCTCCCATATATAAACTAACTGGGAAGAGAGGGAAAGAAACACTGTGGAAAGCAGGCTCCACTACTAAGCTCATTCTTTCAGCTTTTGAGGTAATGAAGAGCTTGCAAAGCATCATTTTCTTTGTTATCAACTTTTACCTTTAAGCCAAACTAATACACCCTGAAGCCCAGGATCAGAAAAGGGAAGCAATGGCCTCAGCTCTATTCTCAACATTCAACAGTTTTACTCTTTTTTTACTGTCTACCTCATTCACAATCTGTCTCTTTCCCTTGGTATTTTGAGTTCAGACTGTGACTTTGTCTAAGTGGGCAATTAGAAGTGAACTTGTGTACTTACTTCTTGTCTTCAGAAAATGTGCCATGAAAATTTAAATTCTTTGAACAAGGGATAAGAATCTTTAGTGCTTCATTGAATCATGACTTCACTTCGGCAGTACAATGCTTTTATCAATCTGTTTACATGGAATTCTGTCAATAGGAGAGGCAGCTGAAAAGACATCAGCTTACACTCTGATAGCTTAACCCAATCAGACAGGAAAGGAACTGGAAAAATGAAAGCTCCTTTTACTCAAATAAAATAACTCTCTCTCTTCTTCTTCTTTTCTTCTGGAGCTATCACCTTAGTAAGGCAATCCAGGGTCAGTAGACAATTTGGGTACAGCTCTGGTCATTGTATGAATAGCTATACTATTTAATAAGATGGTAATTTAGCAAGCAGGCCCAAGCAGCAAATAGAATATGTTGAAAAAGGAAGCAATATAATAATGGGAGTTTAGGGGAAGAAGGACAGACTGGGTGAGGTTGGCAGAAAACTGAGGAGCAACTAAGAATAGAGCTGAAGGTGTTGTTTCCCTTTCTGCTTCTGGATTTCAGGGCTGTGTCAGTTTGGTTTAAAGGTAAATGTTGATAACTAAAAAGTTGAAAATGTTGAAGTAAGTTTTCTGATCATAAATAGAAGTGTCATAATCAACCAGGAACATTTCCACCTGTTCCAGTGGGATGAGTCTGAGGAAGACATGAGAAGTGGTCATATATAACATTGTGGGTAGGAGGCAGGAGGTGAAGAGAGATTATGAGATTGCTTCTATTTTCCCATGAAGTAGGAAGCATATTAGCTCCTGGAAAGGAAGGAAGGTCAAAGGTCAGGGATTAGAAAGAAGGGGGGAAATTGAAGCATTTGATGAGCATAATGTAGAGAGGGAGGAAAGGAAACCCAGGAATGATGCCTAGAAGGATGGATGCCATAGCTCTAATTAGAGTCCCTCAATTTCAAGTGGCATGTAATGGTGTGATTTTGTGATGCTCTTCATTTGTAGAACAAAAAGGAGGTTGATATACAATTGCCTATCAGTTTCCTGCCCATATCTCTTGGTCTTTTCTGTTTTATGCTGATTTCCAACTGCCAGTATACATATCTTTTTGCCCAAAAGCTTTCTCTAAACTGCAGCCTGTCAGCCCTGCCAGCATGTACCACAGGCCAGAAGTTCCAGAAGATTAACTCTTTCCTATCAATGTTAAATGAGAGTTTGATAGGAATTTGTGTATAAATACTCCATCCTCCTCCCCCTTGAGATGGAATAATTCTGAGAAGTTTATTTATATCAATTTCCTGAGGTTCTTCATGTGATTAATCATCATTTGATCACAATGGCAGTAGCAAAAGTTTGATTTCACAGCCCTGGGAAACCTTTAATAAAGCCCATCACTGATCGGGAAGGAATAGAACTCCAAGGCTTAGGATGGAGAATCTGGGCAAAGCACTTGAGAACCTTAAATCTTGGGTCCTTATGAAGTATCCCACTTCTCCTTGCTGGAAGATGGCACCCTCTCCTTACCTGACAACATTGACATGGCCTCTCTGAGGCAGATGATAAGGTGGGGCAGGACCCCTGAGAAGAATCTTTCCTCCAGACTGAAGGACACAGTACCTAGGACTGAGACTAAACCAGAAAAACAAATATTTGGGTTCCCTACACTCCCACCTACAACTCTGTTAGCAACATAGAGTAATATGTTACCCTAAGGGCAAAGAAAGGGTAAGGCTCTGAAGAGAGACCCATCTTAGTTATAAGAATAAGGAAAAGAGACTCCCCAATAAAATCAATAAAATCAAGGTGCTATTAAGAATGTTAACATGTGAGAAAGACAGGCTTAATTTACAGCATTCCAAAATTTTCTCCATACCTTTAGTTTCCCAGGTTAGAGTGAATAAACTTCTTTTCATACCTGAAAAATATTCATAATTGAAACCAATTTATCATTATTTGACAATTTAATGTCAACTGTATGAATATTTATTAGGTGCACAAATATATTAGTTTTTAAAAACAGCAGCTCTTTTTCTGAAGAGGATACAAATGAGTTTTCTATTGATGCCTGAAGTTCAGCTTTTTAATGGGGGCTAATCTATATTTCATACATTCTTTCCTGCAATAAATATATATTGAGAATTTTCATGGTCTTTGATCCCATACATTTTCATATGTTGTATTTTCACTTTCTTTCATAATTATGAACTGTCCATTATCCCTTGTGATTTCTTTTTTCACCCAAATATTTAATTAAGAGTGCAATTTTAAATTTCCACATACCTGTGACTAATTTTCATATCTTATTGATGTCAGCTTTCAAGATCCTCTCTTTGTCTTTTGTACTATAAAGTTTTACTATAATGTGCCTCAGTTTGATTCTCTTTGATTTTATCCTATTTGGAAATTGTTGAACCTTTTGTCTTTGTGTCTTCCATTAAATTTGGGAATTGTTTGGCCATTATATCTACAAATAATTTTTTTCTTCCCCTTTCTTTCTGTCTTCTCCTTCTTGGACCTCCATAATACATATGTTGCTATGCTTCATAGTTTTCCACAAATTTCTTAAGCTCTGTTCACTTTCTTCATTCTTTATGTTTTCTGCTCCTCCTACTTAAAAATGTCAATTGTCCTGTCTTCAAGTTCACTGATAATTTTCTATGTGTTCAAAACTACTATTGAAATACTCTAATGATTTTTAATTTCAGTTATTGTACTTTTCATCTCCAGAAAACCTATATGGTTCCTTTCAATGATTTATATCTCTTATTGAATTGCCTTTTTGTTCGTACATCATTTTCCTGAATCTCATAGTGCTCTGTCCATGTATCTTCTTAAGTCATTGAACTTATTTAGGAGAGTTAATGTCATGTCTTTGGTTAGCAATTTCAATGACTTGTCTTCATCAGTGATGGTTTCTTTCACTTTATTTTGTTTTGATGAATGGTCATTTTTTACTGTTTATTGCATGCCTTCAATTTTTTAATTGAAAATTGGATATTTGAATATGTTAACTCTGAACACATTCAATGGGGGAAAGAATAGTTTCCTAAAAATTGCTGTTTGGGCAATTGAATATCCACATGGAAAAAAAGAAATTTGACCTGTACCCCATACCATATACAATTAACACAAATTAGATCAATGTTATAAATGTAAAAGCCATATCCATTAAAACACTTAGAGAAAATTTTGGGTAAAATATTCAGGACCTTGTATTTGGCAATAAATTCATATGTATGATCTCAAAAACATTAGCAACAGAGAAAATAACTACATAAATTGGACATCCTCAAAAAAAAAGTTTTTTTGCACCAAGAAACATTATTAGGAATGTAAAAAGAAAACCTGTGAAAATCAGAAAATATTTAGAAATTACATATCTGATAATGATTTATGTATGATAGTCTCCCAATCTATGCACACAGAACATCTTTCACTTTATTAATTACATTTCCAATAATGATAAAGAATATATAAAGAACTCTTAAAAACTCAAAAATAAAAAGACAAATGACCCAATTTAAAAATTGGACAAAGAACTTGACTAAGCATTTTCCCAAAGAAGATATACAAAAGGCCAATAAGCACATAAGAAGATACTCAATATCATAAGCCATTAGAAAACTGAAAACCAAAACCACAAAGATCTACATTTCATACCCACTAGAATGTTGCTTATTTAAAAAAAGCAAAATAACATATGTTGGTGAGGATGTGGAGAAATCGAGACCTTTGTGAATTGCTGGTAGGGATGTAAAATGTGGTAGCCATTATGGAAAACAGTTTGATGGTTGCTCAAAAAGTTAAACATAGAATAACAATATGACATGGCAATTTCACTCTTAGGTATATACTAAAATTAATTGAAAGTAGGGACTCAAAGATATAGTTGTGTGGAAATGTTCATAGCAGATCAGTTCACAATAGCTAGTAGGTAGAAATAACCCAAGTGTCCATCAATAGAAAAATGGATAAACAAAATGTAAATATATACAATGGGAAATTATTTAACCAAAGAAAGAATGAAGTTCTGATACATTCAACAACATGGGTGAACATTGAAAATATATTGCTATGTGTAATAAGCCAGACACATACACCAAATATTGTATGATTCCAGTTATATGAAATACCTAGAATAAGCAAAATCATAAGATTGATAGTAGATTAGAGGTACCAGGTGCTGGAGGTATAGGAAATGTGGACTTACTGTTTATTGTGCACAGTTATTCTCTTTTGGGGGTTGAAATATTTTGGTTACAGATGGTGCTGGCAATAGCAATACTTTATAAATGTAATTAATGCCATTGCATGGTACACTTAAAATTGCTAAAATTGAAAATTATGCTATGTAAATGTTTACACAATAAAAATGTATGTCTCTGGTCATGCTTTTGAATTAGACTTGAGTGGGTAAATTCTTACAATCATATGAAGGTCTGGTGATTTTTAGCTTATGATCTTTGGCTCAGATTAAGCTTTATTATATTCAGAGGAAACAGTTTCCCATTATAAGCATTATTCATATATGTTCTTTGGTTGTCTTGGGTATGACTTGTGTATGCTCATATGCCCAATGACAGTGACATTTTCATTAATGATTAACAAATTACTTATGAAACAGAATCCCAATCACTTTTTACCTCCCACTCAGTGATTTAAAAGGCATAGATAGAATACACTTAACAAGTCTATCCTGATTTCAGGTTTTGGAAATGCATTTAAAAAGTACTTAGACATCACACCATTTTTTTTTAACAGTTTAACTTACCTTTAACATACTAGCTTATTGGTTATAAAATCTATACTTACAGGGATTCAGAAACACTTTGTGTGTAAAGACTGAATAATTCTTATTTTGCTTTGTCCTTTGGTTTTCATTTTACAGTTACTTTCATTATAGAAGATCTCTTTTAGGAGAGAGCATGTGGGAATTAGTACCTCCTGGATGTACACAAAGGACTTCATTTAACAACAGAGTCACTGGTCACTGGGCAATTATTAATCCAGCTGATGGTCTGCAGAGATAGGGACCCAGATACAATGGAAATAAAATATCTGCTGTATGCCTGACATATTATTTTATGCTTATTAAGCTTTTTTTACAAAATGAGTGCAATAAAAAATACAAGGAAAGGTAAACCGATCTTATTTTATGATTACCTAGGTGGGCTCACATACCATATACTTAGCTCCAATATCTGAGGAGACATGTGGAAAGCTCTTTAGCACACTTAAAATAAGTACATATGTTGGTGAACAAAAGCCACATGACATTACCTTGAGTAATTCAACATTTTGGGATCTAAACTATGTACTTGAGCAGTACATTTTCAGAGACATCATGTTTGAAGGATAAATTATCATTAGCCAAAACAACCTGTAGTAACCCTCATAATGTTGACATAGAATTTGCTATTGTGAGGAGAGCCATAACAGGGAAAAGGACTTATTGGCCCTTATTGGCCATGTAGAAGGGATATTTTTTCAGGAGGAAGTGGAAGATGGAGAACAACCTGATTACACATGAAAGCTGTAGAAAAATGGATAAAATAATATGAATACAGCATACTAGGAAATGAAGATGAAAAGATCATACACATTAATCTAAGATGAACTTTGAAGTAAACTAATTAAATGGATTCATAGGTAGCTCAAAAAAACAGCTTGTGGTCTTGTCAGGAGATGCAATGGAATGAATTAATGGGAATCTTTTGTTCCCCACAGGTTGGAGGAAAGCACAAAAAATGATATAAATTGTTTAGGTGCTCTCTACCTGCCAAGGCTCCACCATCAACTAAAACTATATGTACCTGATAGTGCAGTTGGTCAGAACTGGAAATTTATGAAATTTGACAAGGAACTTACTGGTTGGTGGAAGATAGTCATTATTTAAAGGTAAGGTTAATTAGATAACCCAGATCAGAACAGCCTTTTAGTATTGAACATGTCATAAGGCAAGGCCACCAAGAAACTCAGATTCAGAATTAACTGAGATTGGCCCTTGATTTGTGATCCAATCCATGACAATACTTGATAGATAAGTAAAGGCCAGTTTTGTTTGGAAAGACTGGAAAATATGGTCATAACTCCAAATGACTTATATTGTAATAATCATAATGCATTTGACATAATATTGTTACAATTTGTAGGATTCATTTGGAAGATTTTAATAAAATATATGACAATACTGACATCGATGGTCGAATGTATTGGAAGTCAAATTAAAATCTTCATATTATGCTCATCCAATGGAATCTGAATGAACAAAGAAGGAACAAATGTTAGTTTCCATCAATTAATTGGTACATTAAATCAATATATTATTATCTTTCATAAATTCAAAATGCAGGGGTGATTGGAGAAAAAGCATTGTCAAACTCATGTATGATTAGGATCAAGATTGTGCTAGAATATTTGGCAAACTGAAATGTTTCTTTAAAGCAACATGCACACCTTATTTTATGGTACAAATTATTATGATTTTTACAGTTATCTATTTCATTTTGTGTTATATAAATTGTTAAAATAGGCAGGAGAAATTATGATCAATAGTAATTTAAAATTAGAGAGGTTTGACCATGGTCAGAAGGTAAGATAGGGTTATTTTACAGCTTTAAGAGAAATCTCTATCTTTATCTCTGGGTATACCTGGTTTTGACCCTAAGCTAGGATAAAGGTACTGGGAGTTTGGATGTGCTGTTTAAAGTCCAAATCTCCCTTGGTTGAACCAAGGTCCAGTGTTTTCACTGATAGTTTCATTTGACATAAGTGACTTGACCAGAAGGACACAAATACCCCACTGGGGATATATGCCTTGAGCTTCTTGAGATTAAGATTTATCATGAAAATTTTGGTGGATCAACTGAAGATAAAGCTTGTCTGTGTATGAATAAGAACCCCATAGAGGATTTGCCTGACTATTAGAGCTCTAGTGTTTGCCTGAACTCTCCTCTTATTGCACAATTTGTTTTGCCATAAAATAAAAGCCTTAACTGAGAATGCTCTTTGGAGTCTTGTGAGCCCTTTCAAATGCCCAAACCCTTGAATTCTTTGCAGATGATGATTCCATTGAAAATATTTTTA
>PVKH010007594.1:0-20095 GCA_004027955.1 Chaetophractus vellerosus | reverse complement strand
TTAGAGACTAAGTATGGTTTAGGGTAATGTGTATGGTTGCCAAGTTGACAAGGGGTGGACTGTGATGGCTAGGCTAATGTGTCAACTCGGCCAGGTAATTGTGCCCAGCTGTTGGGTCCAGCAAGCCTGGGGCTAATTGCATCTGCATCAATCAGCAAGATTGGATGAAGAATGGATGACGCTGTTATCCATTCAGTTGTCTGCTTATAAAAGGGAACTGATTTCAACATTCAGAGAGAATTTCCCAGCTCGTCCTTTGACAGCGAACTTCTCCCAGGAACTCATCGAGGACCCTTCATCAGTCTTTCATCGGAGCAAACTCATCGAGGACCCTTCATCAGTCTTTCATCGGAGCCCCTGGCTTGCAGCCTGCCGGCAGAACCTGGACTTGTGTATCCCCACGGTCACGTGAGAGGCTCTTATAAAATCTTTTATTTTTAACGGAGATCTCGTGTTGATTCTGTTTCCCGAGAGAACCCTGACTAGAACACCATATATGTGAGAATTTATGTCTTAACTTTCAATAAAATCCCATTATTCTATCTATCATTCTTGTGCTAGTCCTATGCTCTTTTTATTACTGTAGATTTGTAAAAAGTTTTAAGATTCAAAAGCGTTAGTATTCAAAATTTGTTCTTCTTTTTTGATACTTTTTTAGATATTTGAAGTCTGTTACTCTTCCATATAAATGTAATGATTGACTATTCTACTTCTCAAGTAAAGGCTGTTTGAATTTTGATAGGGATTGCATTGAAACTGTAAACTTTTTATATTATTGACATCTTACAATATTTAGTCTTCCTATCCATAAATATAGAATATCATTCCATTTATTTAAGTTTTCTCTGATTTCTTCTAAAAAAGTTTTGTAGTTTTCTGTGTAAGGAAACTTTTGTCGCTATTTAGAATGGAATTTTCTTCTTGATTTCTTCCTCAGAGTGTCCATTACTAGTCTTTGGAAATGCTACTGATGTCTGCATGTTGCTCTTGTACCCTTTCAGATTGTTGAATTTGTTTATTAGTTCTAGTGACTTTGTAGTGGATTTTTTTCAGGAAATTCTGCATATAGGATTATGTTATCTGCAAATAATTCAAAATAATAGTTTGAATTTGAATGCTTTTATTTCTTTTCTTAGACTAATTGCTCTCATTCAATCTTCCAACAAAATGTTGAATAATAATAGTGACAGTGGGTATCCTTGTCTTGTTCCTGATCAATGAATATGAAGTTAGCTATGTGTTTTTCATACATTCTCTTTATCATGTTGAAAAAGTTTCCTCCTATTCTGACTTTTCTAAGTGTGTTTATCAGGAAGGGGTGCTGGAGTTTGTCACATTCATTTTCTGCGTCAATTGAGATGCTCATGTATTTTTATTCTGTCATTCAATTAGTGTGGAACATTGCAATAATGATTTTATTGAATTGCAAGACCGTTGTACGCCTGGCATATATCCCACATGATAATGGTTTTATAATTCTTTTGATGTGCTGTTGGATATAGTTTGCTAGCACATTGTTGAGGATTTTTTGATCTATATTAATAAGAGATATTGGTCTATAATTTTCTTTTCTTATGGGATCATCTGTATTTGATATTCTTCTGTTAATGCCTAATTTCATATGTATTTTTTAATTTTTTTAAAATTAGGTTTATTGAGATAATTTACAAACAAAAAATTCACCAATTTTAAATGTACAGTTTAATAATTTTAACAAATATATACAGTAATGTAACTACCACAACAATCAAGATAGATCACTTTCATCACCCCAAAATGTACCCTCATATCCTCTTGCAATCAATTTCTTGCACCCAGTTTCAGTCCCTGGAAATCATTGATATGCTTTCTATCACTACAGTTTTGCCTTTTCTAAAATGTGCCATAAATGGAATATATAGTAGATATACTTTTGTGCCTGGCTTATTAGCATACTTTTGAGATTTATCCATGTTGTTACTTATGCATTTTTTTATTTTTTTTAATTTTTAAAGAAGTTTTAGTTTACATAAATGTTACATAAAAAAATATAAGAGATTCCCATATGCCCATTCTCTCACTCTCCCACACTCACCCACATTCAAAACATCCTTCATTAGTGTGGTACATTTTTTACAATTGATGAGCACATATTGAAGCATTGCTGCTAACCATAGACTACAGTTTACATTATGGTTTGCACTTTATCCCTCACAATCTTGTAATTTATGACAACATATACAATAGCCTGTATCTGTCACTGCGATGTCATGTGGGACAAACCCAATGTCCCCAAAATATCCCCATATTACACCTATTCTTCCCTCTCCCATCCCTCAAAACCTCTGGTGGCCACTGCCTTTATATCAATGGTAAGAGTTCTCCTTTCTTAGAATAATAATAAGTCTATGGTGGAATAATACTAAATCTACCTTAGCCCATTGTTTATTGCCCAATATTGAGGATTTGGGAATGGTGATACCCACTCTGTTTCTAATTGAGAAGGGGCTTAGAGCCCATGGAGCAGATGGATGAAGCTATCTTGCTTGCAATTGCAGACTCTCTCTGTTCCTTGGGATGGGTGTTTTCCATCATTATATCCTTGTTAGCTGTTCTTGGTGAATAAAATGAACTGGAGAGTAGGTGTTGCAACTCTGCTGAAATTCAGGGCTCAACTGGTACATGGACAGACCAAAGGTTTAAGTCTCTGAGACATGTAATTACCAAGTATAGGTATAATTATAGCTTCAAATAATAGGGGCAGAAGAGCCATATGTAGAGAACCTATAAATGAGTCTAACTCTGTTAACACTGAGGAGTATAAATTTCAAAGTAGGCTCACTGACAGGGTGCCAAATTCCTGAGCTGTCTGCCCTGCTTATAGTTTCTGGATATCTCTAGAGGCCTCAGGAGCCCCGCTATTTGAGGCACTGTTCACTGTGCCTGTCATGAGATCCTGCTGAGACTTGCATAAGCATAACCTCCAGAAGGGACTCCAAACTTACTTTGAAATCTCTTGGCCATAAAAACTCATTGCATTTACCATTTTCCCCTTTTGGTCAAGGTCTTTTACCTGATGCATTGCTAGTTGGTTCTTGGTAATAATCACTTAGTGACAGAGAGGCTCATACCCGGGAGTCATGTCCCACACTCAGGGGAAGTGCATTTATATGCTGAGTTTGGCTTAAAGCAAGGCCACATTTGAGGAACAAGTAGGCTTTCAGGTGGTTACTCTTAGGCAGTATGCAATAGTAGGCTAAGTTTCAATTTCATAAAAAAAGGTTCATAAATACAATCATCAAGATCAAGGACCTGGCTTAATGGTCTGTATTTCTTCAATATGCATTGCCTTTGCACTTGGAGGATTCTTGTTGTCCTGTTAACAATTTAGCAGAACTCCCCAGGATGGAAATTCAATATTCTTTCACTTTTTTTGTGGCTCTCCCCCCACCTACACAATGTCCCATGAACACTTGAATATATTCATATGTCTTAGAGGCATGTTCCAGGTGAACCCTTTCCCATGCATCCCCACATAACTGACACCCTGCACCAGTGATCCTCCCCGACCACTGCTGGGACCCTTCCATGATCCAAAATGGCCTCCAAAAGGAAGTCAACAAAATAACCAAATAAAATTAATAAGAAAATTAAATAATAATTTTTAAAAATCATAAAATACAAATATTTTTATATATTATCTTTGTGGTTATCATTTGGTTTTATGTTAAAAATCCTGACTCTCTAATGGACATGTTTGACATACCTAGGGATTTTAACATCTACCTCTTTCAGTAATTCAGGGAGTGAGTAAGTAAAAATAAGTATATAAAAGTTTTGAACACTATCAATCAAATGACCTAAATGATTTTTAAGATATAAAACACATAATCAGAAGAGAAAACACATGATTCTCCAGTGCACATAGGCAATTCATGAGGAAAAATCAAATACAATATTGGATAATAAATACTGAAGAATTTCAAAGTCTTGTAATCTTCCTGAGTATTGTTTCTGATCACCATGGCATTGGCCTTAAATTGGACTCTTATTCTTCAGGAATGAAGGTTATCCAGAGCAACGAGTAGTTGGGTAAGATTAAGGTGAAAATAAATTTTGATTAAAGAAGTGAACATTATTTAAATCATAAGTTGCTGACCATTTACAGATTAGGGGTGTGGTAGGTTTAATTACATACTCCAGAAAATAATATGTTATTAATCTTTCCCTGTGGGTGTGAGCCCATTGTAAAAAGGACCTTTTGATGGTGTTATTTTAGTTTAAGTGTGGTCCAAATGATTGATGTTGGGTCATAATTCTATTCCTGGAAGATTTATGAACAGAAAGCCACAAAGAGGAGCAGAACCTGAAAGTCAATAGAACTCATCTGAGATTGGATAATACCTTTGCATTTGCATTGTCATGTGATGGAGAAGCCAAGGACCCAAGGATAGCAAGTTTCCAACTCCATAATGTTACCATCATCAGAGAGAGTATCACCTTGCTGACACTTAAATTTTAGACTGCTCCTAAACTAAAACCCATGAACCAATACATTGCCATTGTATAAGCCAACCCATTTTTTGGCTAAGATAAAGTTTTTAGAGTTAAGAGTTGAACTGAACTGAGAGACCTGAGCTGAGTTTTCAGATGATGAAGTAGCCAATTAAGACAATAAGCCAAATTGAAAGCAACACCCAAACCTTTAATAAAACTGCAATAGTATATGTAAGAGGATAACAATGAATAAAACACTGGCTCTCCTTTTTCCATTTTCCGATACGGAATGGTGCCCTTCAGAGACTGCAAGGTGTTGGCCAGGTAAGGGTCATATGGATCAGCAAAGAGGTGAGGGATATCTCACTGCAAAGCATGCTCTGAAGAAAATACTCCTGCCAAAGCTGACCCAAGCTGGGACCATGGTTTGCAGCCAGTATGAAAGTGGTGTTACTGTTTGGATCCCTCAGGACAGGATTCATCAAATTGAATATGCAATGGAAACTGTCAAACAAGATTCAACCACAGTTGTTATGATATTAAAAATCCCATGCAGTGTTGCTGGCATGAATAAGGTATAGTCAGAATTTGTCCCCCATTAAAAAGAAAAATATCCATGTTGATAACCAAATTGATGTCTCAGTTACAGGGCTTACTTCTGCTGCTAGGCTGTTATGTAATTTCATTCACCAGGAGTGATTGGATTCTAAACATATATTTGGCAGACCTCTTCTTGTGTCAAATCTTGTAGCTCCAGTTAGAAGCAAGACTCAGATACCAAAACAACAATATGACCTGAGAACAATTGGCATAGGGCCATTCATTGCTGGTAAAGATGATATGGGTCCTTACATTTCCAAATACATCCATCTGCTACTTTGACTGCAGAGCTATGAACTTGTACATTCCTAAAGATATATTGTAGTTTCTTATAAACACATATATCCTGAATTTATAGAGTGCAAGTTGAATGAACTGGTTAAACATGGTCTTATTGCCTTAAGAGTGTCACTTCCTGCAGAGCAGAACCTAATTTCAAAGAATGTTTCCATTAGAATTGTTGGTAAGGACTGGAATTTGTGATATATGTTGATGATGTGTCTCCATTCCTAGAAGTTCTTGAAGAAAGACTACAGAGAAAGCCACAATTTGCTCAACCTTCTGATGAACCTGCAGAAAAGTGAACCAATGGAATATTAAGTGATAAATCAGTCTATATGTATATACTATAAAAGGTAACAGTGCAGAAAAACATACATAAATGACAATAATCTACATTTTGAACCAAATGATGAAGAGTGGTAATATGATATATTTTAGTAATCAGTCCAGAATGTGAGTTTTTCCAAAGTAGCCTAAATGAAAACATGTAACAAAGTACTTTTTTCTTTGAAAGGGCCTATATAATGGTTTTCTAGAAAGTATGAGATTTCTTTACTGCTGTTTTTATATGAAGAACACAGTGTCTTTGTGGATTTAAAGAAAACTGTGAAATAAAATTGATTCACCTGCTGGTGAAAAAAAATTAAAAAGCCTCCTGACATTTTATATAATCAAGGCTAGTACCTGGGAAAGGAAAGGGAAGAGTTGAAGTAGAAAACTGTTAAATATTGAGTCAGAGGTAAAGTAAAGTGCCTTCAACGTCTCCCTCCTCACTCTGATAAGGAGGTCTCAGCAGATGCACCAGGGAAGGCCTCAGATTAAGGTCACAGACATATTTTGGGCATTACTGGACAGCAGGGCCTGAGTCCTTGACTGCAACTCTCTTCAGAGACTGCAAGGCACTGGAGTGTGGGGAGAGCAACTTTCCCTATGAGACATGTCACATAAACCTTAGCCATTGCTTATGCTCAGGACTGAAAAATCACACATCAATTTTTGACCAGGAACTGGAATCCTCACTTAGTAATTTTTTTGTTGTTGATATTTATTGATAATTTTTCTTTGGGTGATTTTTTAAACATTATGATGTATAATATATTTATTAGATTCTCCCTTCCTAAATGTATTCCGTTGACATAGCTACTTTATTCAAAAGGCTAATCATTTTCATTTTCTAATCTCTTTGCATTCATCTTTTTCTTTACAAAATCAAGCGGTTTCATTTTGTACTTTGGGGAATGTTTTTTTTATGGAAGAGGACAATTGAGCTGCAATTCTTTTAACCACGTGTTTCTCTATTGTGAATGAAAGAATATATTTAGTGTTTGGATCTTCTGGGTCAGTGAACTAGCTATTTTTTTCTCATCTAAATTTAGCTTTTTCAGTCCAATATATCACTTCTCAGTTCCACCCCCCAAGTGTAATTTTGTCTTTCATTGCAGACATTGTTAACAATTTCATCTGATCACAACACTGTATTTATCTTGGGTTTTGCTCTAGCTCTAAAATGTAGTGGGCTAATTTTAGTACTATACTAAAGGGTTAAAATGTGTTATTTCTAAATTTACCCTTGCAGCAATATTTCATGAATAACAGAATTTATTGTTCCTTCTCCATTATCTGGTTATAAGTTCTATTAGAATGCTATATTTTTAGGAAAGTCTTTACATTTTAAAACCTGTTATATGAAGTTTCCAAAACATGACATAAATATACACCATTTCAAGGTATTCACTGAAATCCACCTGAAATGACCTACATAGTCTAGTTTTAATAATTTTAGTTTTTCTAAAAAATGATACCTATATAATTTAATCTTTTGTAGATATTAATATTATATCAATATCTATTTCTAATATACAATTCTGCAGACATTCTACTCTAAATTTACTTTCAAATGGTCTATGGCCTTCTGAAGGTTGCAAACATATATGGGATATGTAAGGCTTGCATCTTCTTCTACTCAGGGAAATGACTCTCCTCTCCTCATTTTCTCTTCTCACATTCTATTAGTCAAGTTGTCATATATTTGAGTCTCTAATCAAAGAATTTTTCAGCTGTCAGCACATATGAGAGGAGCACTTGAAGTGTGATAAAAACTAACCAATTCAAATATCAGGTCAAAGGGAATACTCAAAATATGAATGTGAGTAATTAGAAAATTCACGAGTCTCAATTTATGTGATTATTCATAAATAGGTGTTTACACAAATGATGACTATTAAAATAACAATTACAATAATAATTCAAAATAGTAGCATGTCAAATATGTGCAATTTCTTCAAATTTGAGAGTACTGACATAGCAATTTAGTGGAGGAAAGTAATGATTAACACACATAATACATGCATATGCACACATGCACACACCCATTCCTTGGTCTCAATATGAAAATGTGATATTATTGTTTATTATTATCATTATTATTATTATTACTATTGCCAGTATGCCTTCACTGCTTACTCTGTGTCAGGTGGTATGTTAAGTGTTAACATAGATCATTTCCATTAATTTAAAGCTCCATTGGTCAGGTACATATTTCTTATATATTTATTTTATAAATAAGGAAACAGGTTTAAAGATAGTTGCTAACTGTTTTGCAAAAAAGTGATGAATTATGAATTCAAATCCAAGAAAAATCAAGAACCTGACTCAGACTCAATAATCTGATTCAAGACTGACTCTTAACCATGACACTTTATTAAAACTCCCATTTCCTATGGAGGTACATAATACATTTACCTGAATAAGGAGAAAAAAAATTACTAAACCTCTCCCTTTAAATATGCTGATATCAAGTATGGATCAAGAAGATCTTGGATAGAACCTGAACATTCAATACAGATTTCACAGGTTTGCAGGGCAATGGTGCTAATGAAGGTAAGCAGGACAATCAGGACAAGGGGTTCACATCAGAAAAATCTAGGACTATATATTACACAGCCACTCTCCCTAGGACTTCTCCCTAGAAATTGTTGTGTTGAACTCTGGAGAAAATATGGACATTGAAGAAAATAAACTGCAGTGTTGTATAATGACTATGATGTTTTTTTGAAAACAAGATTCCATTAGTGGTTTCCTAACCTAAGAGGTGAGCTTATAAGGACTGGAGTAGCTCAGAAATTTTAGATAAATGAGTGCTAGGGAGTGTTGATAAGGTGCTCTAAACACAGAAAAACGGGGTCTTCAGAAAGGAGCAGCTATGATGAGAAGGTGCTAACAATTTAAAGAGATGCTTCTCTCTTCAAAGTTTGCAAAGATGCCTCTCCATCAGGTAGCAAAGGCTGAGAGTTTAGAAACTTGCACAGTTTATCAATCAAGTTAGCTTGAGGTCTCCCAAGAACTATGTGCATAAGACTAAGGCATTCCTCTCCATCTCCAAAGCAGAGAAATTTAGGTAAATGGTATTAATCATCACAGAAAGGTAGATGTTACTCAACAGATCCATACTGCAGAAAGGTTTTAAAAGCAAAGAGAGAAAATGCATCACACGCTTGTTGTGAACCCAATGCAAAGAGGTTCCTGTATTGCTGTTAGCATGAGTGAAATGGGGGACAGTATGGTTGGAGCTAAAAAAGCTCATTTTCTTATCTCCCCAGAACATATATCCATCAGTTCTTCTAATCCAAGTCTCATTTCCCTCCTTCCTTCACAGATATCACAGGGCTGGACTGGTGCTCTCTTCAATTCCAATAAAAGGCATTCATATTTTTTTCATATTGTAGTAAACATGTATGAGTTTGCTAAAAGAAATACAGAAGTAAAACTATGCACATTACACTTTCATATAAATGGAACATCTGGTTAAGAAAAATTCTTTATAATAGCAATATTTGAGCTTGCATCTGTTAAGATCTGGAAAAAATACATTGTCCAGTTTTACTGTGGGATAAAGAAAAATAAATTATCTTTAGGACAAAATTGGATCAGTTAAAATTAGAGTAAGTAATGATCAGTACTATATTCTGTTCAAAATTTTATCATAGTTCCTTTGCATTTTTAAAAATCATAGTCTACATTTTAGCATGACTTACATTTATTAAAGAAAATATTAACCCACAAATAAATTGTTACCAGTATGGATATTCCTACTTTGCCAGAGATGGGGAGAAGAGCCAAATGGTAAACCACTTTTTATTTAATACAAATAGTTGCACAAAATTAGCTATCCATACATGTGGTAAACCCTAAGCAGGTTAAATTATTTGGATTAATGAACAAAAGGTGGTGGAAATCTCTGTTCATGTGATAATCAAATCAAGTGGCTGATTCCAGGGAGGAAATAATCTTGATAATTTTATCCTTATAAACTCAAGTGCCTGATGGCAAATATCACACATAGATGATGTAGGATTTTAAACTAGTTATATTCCTTGCAAATTTAAAATTGATGATATTTACTCAACTGTATTTGAAGGGATAAGTTTACATGTTTTTCTTAAAACAGTTAAAATGTACAAACCAAATAACAATTTCTACCTATTGTTTTAATGTAAATTTCCCCCTTATTTAAGTGTCTAACATTGAAAATAACTAGGCAGGTAACATTTATAGGATTCCTATGTAAACTATTGTCTCATTTAATATTCCTAACAATCCTGAGAAGGAGGCGTTGTACCCATATCCCAACTGTCAAATAATACTCAGAAAGGTTAATTAACTTGCCCAAGGTTAATCAGATGGTAAACAGCTTGGATTTAAACCTAGCTCCCAATAGTCCTGATTATGGTAAACACATGATGCTGCCTCTCTGGCTTAGATGGTTATTATTCAAGGGATAAGAAATATTTGCTTTATGCCTTTAAAATTTCTGCGTCTTAAATTGGTAGGACATGCACATATTGGAACCTAATAAATAAAATGAACTTCAACATTGCTTTCAATAAAATGCTTATATAAACAATGTAGGAAATGCAAATGTGTAACCTCATAAAAAAGCTCATTTCCAGATACAATCTATTTGCTGTTCCCAATATTAATCATTGTGAACTAGCTCAAAGGAAGGAGCTGATCCAAAATACATATCTGCAATGTGTTCTTGAGTTTTTAATACCTTGCCTTGAGGAGTACAGGTGCTGGTTTCACAATGACTTTGCTGCATATCAAGATATGAGACATTGTTAAGAAACCAGGTTGGGCAGTTCAAAGTGGGAGCCTGTGATAGGACCAGGGAATCATAGAGAAATATCATAGATCTTAGTGATACAATAGGAGGGTAAAGGGGGGTGAAGAGAAGAAGAGAGAATGAAGGAGGAAATTTTTAAAATCTAGTGTTGAAAGGCTGAACGCCGTTAATTTTTTCTGATGACCACATACAATTGCCTTTCATTTTCTATCACACTAAAAGGGGATTTCAAATATAGAGTAACTTGCAGCACTTTAGGTCAGTGGTTTGCAAACCTTTGCCACACAGTATTATCTGGAGAGTTAACGCTAAAAAATACTAATGCTCAGTCTCTACTTTCAGCCATTTGATTCAGTCCTGTTTGGGATGGTCCAAGGTAATCTAATTACTGGGTCATTGTAATTAATGGCCAATCCACATATATTTGGTCTGTTTTCCCCTGAGGGTCTGGGAAAGTCATATCTGTGCTTTGAAATTCTGAGGACTGAGAAAGCAATCATTTTATTATCCCAGGATACTATGCTTTATGGTCTATCATCAGAGAACTGTGCCTAAACTTTATAATGGAAGTAGGGCAAAATTGCGGTACTGTTTCCATATCAAAGTCGTATCTTAATGCTTGTACATTTAATGCATGAACACTTTAGGTTTAATTAAGTTAATTGAATTTGTCAAAAATTGTGACAAACGATATTTATTACTACCCACATCCATTTCTCCCTTTTTTACTTTATTGATATTATGTCGGTTTTGTTATTTACATGTTTATAATATTCTCTGGGAATTTAAGAGCAAGAATTGATCCATGAATCAACTTATCTTATAAACCAATTATCATGACCCTATTATCTTTTGTTAATGGTTACTTTATTCTTGGACACTTGACCCATTTCTGATCAGTGGAAATAAGGGGAAACCATCTATCATTTCTGGGGGAAAAAAATGTCTCCATGATTTAAAAAACAGAGACCTGTGAAATAAAGCCAATCTCTTCCTTCCCTGCTTTTGGATGTTTTGTGAGTTTTATAATGCTGGGAATTTGTGATGTTTGGAATAACTATAACTGTCTTGAAATCATAGAGGATGATTTAGAGAGAATAAAGGAGATTGTCCAGCCTGAGAGCCAGTCCTGCATCGGCCGGTTTCTGAACTTCCTCTCATGAGAGATAACACATGTTATTGTTCAAGTCCCTTTTAGTCAGGTATCATTTTCTTGCAGCCAATACTCCTTTCCCTTCCTATCAAGATATTTTTTACTTAATTCTTGTTCAGAATTTTGATACTGTAGGGTATGGCTCATGTCACTACCATACCACACGAGTTCCTTTGTCTGTTTTTAAGTACTGCAGCAGTATCACACGTCTTACAGCCTATTTCCCCAAGGGTCTTAACACTTCCAATGGATGATTTCAGCAAGAGTTACTTAAATTGTCTTCAAAAGGACTAGATTTTCCAAAATATGAGTCCTGGTGTTTTCCATATGTGTTGATTAAAATGAGCAGCTGAGTAAGATGAGGTTATTAAAAACAGCAAGAATTGTAGCATGGAAGGTCCAGGCCAACTGTAGAGAAAACCACAAAATTAAAATTACAACTTAACCAAGTTGTGCTCTTAAAATCCTGAGCTTTCTGTGTTTTAACTCCTGTGTGGAAAAGTAGGGAGGCTGAGGTGAAAAATATTATTTCTGGAGTCTAGAGACCAAAAGAAGCAAAGTAATTCCTAGCTAGAGGAAATTAGTTCAGTTCAGCAGGAACTGTATGCAAGCTGCTGGGGTGGCAAGAGTGGGAAAGAGCAGATAGCTGATTAAGAAGATCCGTCATTCCTGTACTCAACATCACTGTCTCAGGGAGGACCAAGAGTGCAGGGTTAGTAACATTCAAGACATATAGCCAACTCCGAACAATACCAGCTTAGGTCCAGATCCATGTACAAAGTATCCCAGAGCTTCAGTTGCCTTCCAAATTAGAGGAAATAAGTGTACTGAACTAATAAAGTCAGAGAGAGGCTTGAATGCAAGAACAAGTAAATCACTTAGATAAGTGTGCAAAAACTGTTGTATATTTAAAGTAAAATATGTAGCAAAAATATGTGCTTATTTCTCTAGAGCTACATGTACAGGAAGAGGATGGCAATTTGGGTCTCAGAAATTATTGAATAATTAATCAGTAAATTTTTAAAAGGAATGATGAACAATTTCTGATTTGATCATTCTGCTTACCTCAGTAAAGAGAAAATATATAGTCAGAAAAAGAACTAGAATAAGTCAGTTTGTTAACTGAATCTCTTAGAGAAAATCTTGTGTAATTAAAGCACAAGTAGATATAAGGCTTATGGTATTTTTCTAAACTGTGGTGTATCAAAATGTTTCTAATTTTTATTCTGATAGTAAAATCTGACTGTCACCATCCTTAAAGCAGTGATTGTTTTTGCCCTTGAGGGGACATATGGCAATGTCTGGAGACATTTTCCTTTGTCACAACTGGGGTGGGGAGAACCTCTAGCATGATGTGGATGAGGCCCAGGCATTCTTCTAAACACCCTCCACTGCTCAGAATAGATCCACTCCTTCCACCCCCAATCAAAGAGTCATCCATCCCAAAATGTCAATAGCGCTGTTTAAGACATTCTGCCATGTAGTAACCCGATTTGTTTTTAAAAAGAATTCTTACTGAGTTTTGTGTGCTCATGTGGAAGAATAAAGACAGGTAGCAAACATAAATATTCTGTAGGCAAGCAGCAAGGAAGAGGAGAAAAAAGGAGGCTTGCTAATCACTAAGTGTGTTCTGTACTCCAAAGCCCATTATTTACATGAGAGAATTTATATCCTGAGTAGTTAATTACATTGACTAGACCTATGGGCCTTAAATGGCAGATTCGGACTGAAATAAAAAATTTAGGGCTCTTAAATCAGTCCATATTTCTTGGGATCATCTGTTAAACATCAGTATCAAGATTAGCTATTTTTGGTTCTTAGGGGTAATGGCAGATACATTCAATTTTTAAATATATAGTCTGAAATGGTGGTAATAATACTTATTTTGTATGGTAACATATCAAAAGTAGTTATTTTTTGGTATTTATGTGTGCATATTTTTATAGATTTTGTGATACCTGATGAGATAGAAATGGATTGATGAATATTCTACACTCTAGTCACTCTTGGATATATATGTTTATCATAGAAATGATACAAACATCATTTTAATCTTAAAAATCTCTGCCTTCATGTGATTTCTCTGAATGGAACAAAGCAAAAGGTTTTGTACTACAAAACCACAAAACAAAAATCTTATCTTGACTGTGTTTGCAATTATGATTACTCTGAAAGAAAGTAGGTATTTTCTTTGTTACCCATGCAAATCCAACAAAGTTGAAAAACTAATCACTAGAGGAAATATGACCTTACCTTAATAAAAGTAATTATGTATGTTCATTTGTCAGGGCTGCTATACGAAATACAACACACTGGTTGGCTTAAACAACAGCAATTTATTGTCTCAGTTTTAGAGGCTGGGAGTCCAAAATCAAAGCGTCGCCAAGGCCATGACTTTCTGGCAATCCTCTGTCACACAGTGATCTCTCTCTCTTTCTGTCCCCTCCTCTGGACAGAGGACATGTCCAATTTCCTTTGCTTATGGGGAATTCAGCCATATTTAAGGCCCAGTATAATGGTTTGACAGTTTTATGTAATTATGAATTCCAAAAATATAAATTGGATCATGCTTGTAAACTGATCTGTTCATCTGGGCATGATTGGTTTATGATAAGGGCATTAACTGGGCCACCTCAGAAGGGTGTTGGGCCCCGCCCCTCGGTGGGTGTGGTCTCAAGTATAAAGGCTAGGCAGCAGATTTGAGTTGCAGAGATTTGGAGAAGCAGATTTGGGAAGCAGTTCTGATGTTGGAGTGAGCCGTTCGCCCGATAGTCTACAGCTGGCCTTGTGGAGAGACACAAAGCATAGAGAGCCTCATGGTCTACAGCTGAACTTGTGGAGGAAGCAGAAGCTAAGCCCGGAGAGAAACGCAGCCCCGGCAGGAGAGGAACCCAAAGGCCTGAGCCCTTGCAGACATCGGCAGCTGTCTTGCTCCAACACGTGGACTTTGGTATGAGAAGAAACTTATGCTTTGTGTCCTGGTAACTGTAAGCTTCTACCCCAAATAAATACCCTTTATAAAGACCAACCAATCTGGTATATTTTCAAAAGGCACCCCTGTGGCTGACTAATACACCCACCATCATTCAGTTTGGCACACTTTAATTAAAAACATCTGTTTGTTGATTGTGGCTGCAATCATCTGTAGATGAAATCAAATGGTTATAGGTGCAAATCCACCTATGAAATACCAGCACTTTAGCAAACAGGCCTGTGCTTGCTTAACCAAACAACTGGACTCCATAACAGTATGTGTTTTTAAGGTATGTTGTTTCAAACTGTGCAAGAGTGTAAGACGTCCTACACGCCACAGTGAGGTGCATTCTGACTAATTCAAGCCTCTTGAGCTGCAGTGAAAGGATCTCTCTCTCTGCCTCTTCTCCTCTTGAACCATAGCAAAGAATTACAAGACTAGAACTGGTGATCCCATAGCCTCTTGGTGAGCCCAAGTTTCTCATTGACGTCCAGGGCCTACAATCTGCTGTGTTTGTTGGAAATTGAATACAACCATTCAATATGGGTCTTCCTCACCCAATCTGTCAGCAAAGATGGTAAAATCAGATAAAGATACAGAAGCAAAGTTATGGGGACTTTCTTGAAAGTCCATAGATTTGGCTGTCCATTAAACTCACTAGTAGTGAGATACTTAACAACTGGAAGTATTCAAACATGGAACATTTTATATATTTTAAAGATAATCAACACTTATGCACATCTCAGCAGGATCTCATAGACTGCCAAAGTAAATGCTACCCCAAACAGTGGGGATCCTGAGGACCCTGGAGCCACCCAGGTCCTATGGTCAGGGCAGATAGCTCTGGAGTTTGGTGCCTTGCCAGTGGGCCCTACTTTGAAGTTTGTTCTCCTGAGAGTGGCAGAGTTGGACTCAATTATGTCTTCCCTACACATGGTTCAACTGTTCCTTCTATTTAAACCTATACTTGGTGCTGGAGTTTGTAAGTGTACGTCCAAGATACTGGACTTTGGGCTTTCGATGTGCCAGCTGGGCCCAAAACCTCAGTGGATTTGCAACACCTACTCTATAGCTCATTGGACTCATGCAGAACCACTGGCTGGGAGATGATGATGGACAACAACCATCCCAAGAAACAGAGAGAGTCTGAAACTGCAAGCAAGATAATCCTATCCATCTTCCTCATGGGATATAAGGCCCCTCTCAATTAGAGAAGGAGTGGACATCACCATCCCAGAATCCTCAGGATTGGGGAAAAACTATGGACTAGCGTGGACTTACTGTTATTCTACTACAGATATATTGTGATTCCAGCAATGGAAGAAATTACAACACTGATTTGGAGGCAGTGGCCACTGGAGGTTCTGAGGTCAGGGAGAAGGAAAACATGTGTAATACGGAGACATTTTCAGGACTTGGGAATTTTCCTGAATGACATTGCAATGACAAAGACAGGCCATTATATATCTTGCCATAACCTACAGAATTGTGTGGGAGAGAGTGTTTACTACAATATGAACTATAATCCATGCTTAGTCGCAATGCTGCCAAATGTGTTCATCAATTGCAATGAATGTACCACACTAATGAAGGATGTTGTTTATGTGGAAAAATATGGGAGGTATGGGAAGCGGGGTATATGGGAATCCCTATATCATTTTTTTGTAACATTTATGTAATCTAAGTATTGCATTTCTCCCATTCCTGACATTTTTAATCAGTGTTTTATGCTACCTTTTTTCATGTTATATGAGGGGAAATAAAAATCACTAGCAAAAATGCATAAGAATTACAGAAAAAAAATGTACCTTAGCTGTTCTCATATAAAATTTGCATAGAATGTGAATTTTGCAATTGTTTTTATGAGAATGCATTATACTTTTTTCTGATTTCTCTTAAAATATTAATAAAAGAAATTGTTCCTGTCTGGCTAAAATTACAAATATTTATGCATAAATCCATTTTTTTTATTTTTCCTCCATTTTTGTTCTAAATTTAGTGCTTCTGATAGGCAGAAAATTTTCCAACTAAAGATTTCCACATCCTAATAACTGGTACCTGTAAATATTTTACATTATATGAAGAAGGGGAACTAAGGTTGCACTTGCAATTAAGGTTGCTCATCAGCTGACCTTAAAATGGGGAGATTATCCTGAATTATCCAGGAGGCTTCAATGTAATCACAAAGTTTCTTAAATGTGGAAATAGAGGCAGAAGAGACAGACTGAGATGTGAGGACAGAGGAGGTCAGAGTAGGATGATGGAAGGAAAACACATACAGCCATTGCTGGCTTTGAAGAGGGAACAGGCCTACAGCCCAAGAATGCATGCAGCCTCTAGAAGCTGTGAAAGGCAAGAATATGGTTCTACCCTAGAACCTCCAGAAAAGAGTGTAGCTTTACCAACACCTTGATTTTGGCCAAGTGAGAACAATTTCAGAATTTTGACCCCCCAGAACTACAAGATAGTACATTTGTCTGGTTCTAAGCCACTAAATTTGTGGTAATATTTTATAGCAGCAATAGGAAACCAACAAAGTGCTAAATAAAAACCTTAAGCCTATTTTAGCGGTCTTATGTTTTTGGTGCAAATAAAATGCAACTCAAAATAACACAGGCAAACCCTCATATAGGGCAAATGCTGTTCAGCCTCAGCACTGACTAGAATCATGGATTCAAACACCAAAGTGTTTTTCACTCCAACTCAAGTCTCTGCTTCTCTGTATGTCATCTTTGTTATCTCACATGGCTTCTTCTCCACACTTGGAGACATGACCACAAGACATCAGTCTGATCCCAGACACAAAGAATCTCCAAATAGAGTTTACACTTGAAAAAGGAAAACATCGCAGGTAAGGGCCCAATAGGCCTGTTAGGGTCCCTTGCCCAGATAGTGTGAGTATCATGTTTGTAGGCCTTCAATAAAAGAAGGATGGGGACAAGAGGGATAATGTTCAAAAGAGTGTGTATCTTATATCATAACAAGGGAGAAAGGGTGCTGGCAAATAAAAGTAGAATCTAAAACACAGGGATTCATGAATCTTCAATATACACAGTGAAAAACAGATCAATGCTGTCATTCCAAATTTTAGCAATGATGGTGAAAAAAATCAAGGGATTATATAAACTGTTAAAAATATGAAAAGAAATATATATGTTGGTTCCAAACACTAAAATTATCTTCAAAAATTGATTTAAGTATTGAAGGAAAAGAAAGTAACTGGAAAGTCAAGGTTCAACACTTTGAGCTTTAGGATATTATGAGTTTTGAGGTGCTTCATGTAATGAGTAGCTAGTGTTTTGGAAACATTAGGTTGCCAAGGTTTAGTCTGATCTAATATAGTAATGATTGCAACAAAGCAAATGTAAATTAAACAGTATAATATGCCCCATTCCATTTCTTTACCAAAATGAATTTCATTAGATCAACATTTGGTTACCTTCAGTGCTGTCTATATTTTTTTGTGTGAGCTTTTCCTATGATTAGGGTCTTCTAAGAAGAGTAACCTGGCATATTCAAAAGTTTTGTTTTTCCAGACCTTATATTGAGTACCTTTTTTCTTGACAGCTATTCTACTTATCTGTCAAACATCCCCTAGGGTGTTATGCCTTTTTAGTGTTTGAAGGTTTAACTTGAGGACAGGCAAAGAAAGACAATGTTTTTTAGTGGATTTTCAAGGTTGCTTTAAGGCTGTTTGGTAGTCTACTCTTACCTTATGCAACTTTGAACCACAAAGAGAATTATAAAAGTCCCATTTACTGATAATGAATATTTTCATAAACCTCTGTAAAATAGCCATTTTTAAGAACTTTATTAAAAAGATGATAAACTGCAGTTCTTTTTCAAAATTATGAAAACACTCAGTACTCTAGATATAATTATCTTTAGAAATTTCAGAAGTGTTTTATACGGAATTATTGTTGAGAAGCAAACTTTTCCCATATCTTCAGCATAAATCAATTTTAATGACTAAGAAGTAAATATTCAGTTTGTTCATTTTCAAAAGAAATATGTTGTTTTATTATTTACAACAATATATTTCATTTTTTAAAGTTTGATTTATAATTGCATACTTACCCTCATAAATATTTGGGGTACTATAATTTTTATCTGATTGCTTGACTTTGTTTTATGTTGTAAAATTAATAATAAAATTCAGAATTTAAAAAAATGATAAAAACAATATCTACTTGGAAAATGTAGCATATATTCTAGTAATCAGTGCAAACAATAATATAATCACACATTGAAGAGCCTAGATATATTTTTGAATCTTTTTAAGAGGCAATATATGATTTAAAGTCAGTGTACAGCTAAAATTAAATCCTGGAGCTTTTCAGGGAATTTTATTTTAAGGGATATACAAGCAAAGTTGATACTTCAGTAGTATGAAAAAATGAAGAAAAGCATGAGATCTCTCATTACTTCACTGATATTGCAAAGAAACACACATTAGATATAAATAGGGAAATTACCAGAGAAGTACATTATTTTATTTAGAGCCATGTCATGTATACATAGGAGCAATTTACTCAGAATTACTGAATAAATAGAGCCAGTATCACTTTGGTAAAATGCCCACCAAGTATTGAACAGTATGTTTTAACCTATAGGGATTATGGAGATGGCTAATTGAACTCTGGAATCCCCAGGAATAAAATAGATATAGTGCCTAGTAGAGCACTATTTTATCTATTTAGCAGGAAAAATTAAAGTACTGTTGAATAGAAAACAGATTTAAATTATTCTCTTCTTTGAAAGTCCAAATTGAAAGCCCAGAGTTTTCTTCCAGTTTCCAGATTTAAAGAAACTCAAAGACCAGTTGATTAAAGGCAAATTTGATTTTCTTAAGCAGTTCTTCTCAAAATATGGTTCTTTATCAAGCAACATCAGCATCACCCAAGAATGTGCACCTCTAGCAAATTCTTGGGACATATCACAGACATACTACATCAGAAATTCAGCAGCTTGGGCCCAGAAATCTGTCTTTTAAAAGCCCTTCATGCTTCATTTTCAGAACTACTGCTCTTAGAGAAAAACCTCCCAACTCTACCATAATTTACATATTATGGATCTTATTATGGGGCAAGCCTGCCTCAAAGAAAGCTGTGCGCATTTATCAGTAGACCAAAGCAGTACCACATCTATGGAAATTTGTAGAGATTTGTGATATCTTCAAAGACTTGAGAGGTGCAGAAAATATGTTCTTATCATATCCCTATTTACATTATTTTTATGGTACAATTGTAGGTAGTGACTGCAATTACAGCTGAGATCAGAGAAGTGGTGTCTTTGCTAAAGTAAATCAATACAGTCCCTGGCACCTGGTATCTATTTGGACCTAGAAAATTTATTCTCTCAAACCTAAGTAAAAAGGATGTCACTAGCAGTGGCAAGAACAGAAGGATATCACTGGCAGGGACAGAAGTCCAACTTCACTGTATTTCTCCAGGACTAATTAAACTCTCCTCTTCCCTGTCATATA
>PVKH010007593.1:0-20093 GCA_004027955.1 Chaetophractus vellerosus | reverse complement strand
AATTATATCCAAGAAAGCTATAAAACCATTTCCCCAATGTAACATGGTTATTTAAACCTATAATTCTCAATTTATGTAGTAAGTTTATTTTTCAGAAAGTCTCTGAATTATTCCTATGCCAGACAAGCCATGGAACTCAGAGGTCAAAAAATGACAGCCACTTTCTCCCTACTCCATAAAGTCGATTCTCCTTTTTGTCATGAAGAAGCTAGAAAGATCTGATGTCCAGATTATCCCCATGATTGGGAATTTTATAAACAGAGGAGGGATTATAATGGAGAGAGGAATTAACAAGTGATTATGATTAATGGATTGTTATATACATGCTTCTTCTATTACCAAAAGCAAAATTATTACTTGAAATTACTGAAGCTATCTAGAATGGTCTCAACCCTGTTTATGGTTACCCTAGATTAGGCTCACCCTTGTGTATGCTTACCGTTTGGAAGGTGATTCTAGGTTGACCTTATCCTTGTTTATAGATTAAGTTCACCCTTGTGTATAATAACTACTATTGTGATGGTAATCCTAGACAGAAATTAACATTTGTTTATGGTTATTTCAGAACTAGGCTCATCCTGTGCATACTTGCCATTGCGATGGTAACCACTCTACCCTTCTGTTTAATATTCCATATGGAAAACCTTGTGACTAACCTCTACTCTGTACTTTCCTATCCCAGTACCTTGATCTCTGTATTAGTCAGCCAAAGAGGTGCCTTTGCAAAATATACCAATAATTGGTTGGTCTTTATAAAGGGTATTTATTTAGGGTAGAAGCTTACAGTTACCAGGCCACAAAGCATAAGTTTCTTCCCTCACCAAAGTCCACATGTTGGAGCAAGACAGCTGCCGACGTCTGCCAGGGCTCAGGCCTTTGGGTTCCTCTCCTGCCAGGGCTGCATTTCTCTCTGGGCTTAGTGCTTCTTCCACAAGGTCAGCTGTAGACTATCAGGCGAATGGCCCTCTCCAACATCAGAAGTGCATCTCAAAAATCTGCTTCTCAAATCTTCTGCCTTGCCTTGAGACCACACCCACTGAGGGGCGGGGCTCAACATCCTACTGATGCAGCCCAGTCAACGCCCTAATCGTAACCCAATCACGCCCAGATGAACAGATCAGTTTACAAGCATAATTCAATTTATATTTTTGGAATTCATAATTTGATAAAACTGTCAAACCATTACAATCTCTGACAGTGATTATAATTTTGTGACTCCCCTCTTTTGGCGCTCACCCCAATCCTGCTGAAATGTTTATTAATGAAGGAATCTGTGTCTAGCTCCACCCCAATTATTCATTAGCACCCTGATGTTATAAAAGATTAGAATTTCTGCAGATCAAGGAGAAAGTTTTGGGCCAGAAGGCCACTGTGGTCCATGGCTTGCACAACCAATATAACCCTTTTCTCTTTCTGAAACCCCTGTGTCTCAGGAATTGGCTTTAAAGATGCATCGAGAGAATAACCCACTTTCTCCCAGTATCAAAAGGAACATAACTTGGGCATGTCCCAGGAAGGACACCAGCCTGACTGAAGAACTGCCTTCTTATGAAGAAGGATGAGTAAAGCTGGGAGATGGATGGGCCCCAGGCAAAGGGAAGGTTTAGGCCAATTTTCTTTATCTTTTAAGAACCAAATAGGGAGAAATGGATTTGAATGATAGACCCATTGTTTTGGTGGGGATGACTATCTCAATAAAGAGAATTAAAAGTTATACAAATATTGAGAGAATTGGGATCTCTTATAGAGAGCTTCAATAAGGAGTGATACCTGACTCAAGCAGGGATGATGCTGTAGTTATTTACAATGCACTTGCTTTCTCTTAATTGTCCATAATAGTAGGCAATTTAATAATATATTCTAGCCCATTGTTTTTCAAACTGTGGTCACAACCACTTAGTAGATTATACAATTAATTTAGTGGGTTGCCATCAGAGAATAAAACAAGAGAATAGACTTAAATAAGACAGAATAGAAGATAAAATATCAGAATGTACTGCTATTGTTATGATTTTCAGGAACATATTTATGTCAACCAGACTTTTCAACCCTGAGTCAGTTGGAAACAAAGGAAAAAAGCAGACTCAACACTGTACCAAAAATGCAAGTAGCATTATCTTTACGTATTCCATACTGGAATAAACATAACAGGCAAGCACAGCTGTGGCATAAAATAAAATATTGGCTAATTTTTATTTTTTATTGTTTGTTTTGGATTTGTTTCTAGTTTGCACTTACATACTAATGAACCATATTTCTTATTATTAGGCTATTACTTGATCATAGGTAATAAGGGTATTGTTTTATGAAACCTAGGTTTAATCACTTATATATATAACATATATACTTATATATAACATATACACCTATATGTATAACATACTGGTTGCAATGTAAATTGTATTTCCTACTGAAGGTCACTGGAAAAAAAAGTTTAAAAAATTAATGACTGGGAACTTTACCCCCAAAGATCTGCAGACACTATGCATTTTCTGGTTATGTTCTGGGTTTGTTGAGATTCTTTTGGTTGTGAATAATAAAGAACCCAATTTGTACTCGTTAAACAAAAAGGAAGGGAGATTAGTTTCAAGAATAGAGGGCATCTTCCAGAACTAAGGAAGTCCAAATACAACTGGGCCTCACTAGAGACTGGAACTCCTAGCTGAAAGGCTACAAGAAATCCAGGCAGGCCTTTATCTACATCAGCCATCTCTGCTTCCCGGATAGGCCTGCTGAGTTCTTTCTCTGCAGGCTGGATTCCTGGGTTGTCAGCTCCCATGGGGAAGCCCAGGTTTACATGCTGCATGCCACAGTTATGGCCACCTAGAAAGTTTCTCTGTCTCTGTCTCATTATTTTATTTTATTTTATTTTTTTAGCCAATCTCTACCTCCCAAATGAGGAAAGCATCCTGTTTGGATGAGTTCAAATTAGATCTACCTTTGGTCCAATCAACTGTGGATTGAAGAGGAAGGGGTAGAGTAGGAAAGCCAAATGGAACTCTGGAATTCTACTCCTGAAGATCAGGGGCAATTTGTCAGAGAAAGACAAATGGGCTGGACAGACACACTCTTGACTCTATCCTCTCCAGAAATTACTGGATCTCATATATTGAGCTTTAAGGGATTATGCAAGTACCCAAAATAACTTTGAGTATTATAACCAAAGAGATACTTTCTCTGACAGAAGGAACTCCCTGCATGCAGTGAGCTCGCAGGCAATTGAAGTGCATCTTAGAAATGGCACATTAACCTCGTATGACAATCTGGCCCTGAAACACAACAGAAATGCAGGGAAACAACAACAAACCAAACACCATTAAATAAGTAATGTGAATTGATGTGCAACAGGAAGAATTAAGACTATTGCAAACACCAAATCTTGCTCTGCATGATGGCTTGATTTTCTGGGTTAAATCTAACCAAAGTATTTGCAGTATGAGTGGTTTGGGTGTGGTGGTAGAAGCCTGGGGTGAGTCACGTTGATGACCAATTGTGGTTTCTTTTTCTCTATTGCCAAATGTGGTTTACTCAGCATGTTGGCCTACTCTAAATACCTTCTGGATATGCTATAAGAAATATAAGTTATTAATGGTTGAAAGACATGATGACGGAGGAAATGAGGGCTAGATCTGGGACATATCTGTTGGCCTAAGGAAATTATGGCTGTTTTGTGTGTGGAAGGGTTGGATTAGGATATATAGAAGGATAAGAGAGTTAATTTGAAAACTTGTATCTCAAAAGAAAAGAATAATTCTTATAATAAAAGTTGCTTTCTAAGAAACACCTTGTCTTGGTAAATTCTAGGCAGAAACAACACATTAAAGAATACTCTAGCCTTGTTAAGCCTCTGACGCAATCTGTTTCCTGTGGAAAGAACTGGGATGCTAGAATTTCTATAGTGAAAATTAACTCAATTAAATGGTTTCATGAGTGGGGGAAGACTAGAAGTTAGAGGAAAACAGTCCAGATTTTAAGAATATAACTTGATTTACAGAGACACCCTTGCCAGCCAGAATATTTTATTGTGTCACTCAGTTTTCTGTGTTGCTTTCAGGTCTGAGGGAGCAGTAATGAAAATATAACTGTCCTGGGACAGAAACAGTACAGGGCTTTGTGTTTAGTTTATTCATTACCATATGCATATTATCCAAAACTTGCTTTCTTTGTTGCCTTGCAAATGCTGAAGTTGTTTTAAACAACCAGCCATTTTATCAACATAGACCCAACAAAAGAAAGAGCATATAAAGCCAAATCATGATGGAGAAGAGTCTAAGTTTGCTCAAAACATTTAAATTTATTTAAATGAACAGAATATTGTGTTTCTTATCATATTTTGCCTAAATAGTAAAATTTATTTATATAGTAAGATATTATTTTATCAAAAAGAATGCCAACTAGTTATTAATAAAACTACAAATCTATGTTTGCATGACAAAATTAGCTCTTTTGCTTTTATTAGGTCATTTTTATATGATTCCTCTGGGGAGATGTCTTTACCCTCTTTTTTCTTTTCTTTTTTTTTTTTTAGGTACCAGGGCTGGGGATTGAACCTGGGACCTCGAATGTGGGAAGCCGGCACACAACCACTGAGCCACATTGGCTCCCTACCCTAACTCTTATATGTTGATTACATGACATCAATACAATTTCTAAAGGTTGATTAAGCAGGCCAGTCTTTGTTTGATGTCACTCTAGGGCCCTAAAGTTTCTATAGGTTATTATTTCCTATAACAGCCCACCAGGGGAAGTTAAATGCAAAATGTGCTCCCAAGATGATAAATTCATTCTTTGGGAGCTAGAATTATTTTAATAGAACACTGAAAGACAGAAAAACCACATTCCCAAAAGATAGTATAAATTTGTGGTTAAGTAGGGGTGTTTGGATGAAAACTCTCTGAGTAATAAGTGGTAGAACTATTTACTAGCTGTGTGAACATCTTAGCTGGGTGGAGTTGGGCAGGCTACCTGGCCTACATGTGCCTCAGTTTCTCATTTGTGAAATGGAACTAACCTTATACAGTTGTTCCAAAAATAAACTGAGAAAATAAATGTAAAGTGTTTAGCCTTGCACCTGACACATGGTAAACATAGTATTAAAACTACTACATTCGTCTTAGTTCAACTGAGACAAGGTGAGTGTGGTTACCATAATGGACAGCAAACTCAAAGCAGTAATCAAAATAGTGTGACTTGCAGAGACCTATGGCATTGGCTAATAGATAATGGGGTACCTAGAAGTAAAATAGATGGGCAGTCTACTAAATTCTTACTTGATCTGTATGAGCAGAAGAGTTCTAGGGCAAGTCAACAGGAGTCTAACAAGAATGACAGAAACAGAGAGTCACATCCCCTTAATAAAGTCCCAGACTTGAAACAGTTTACAGGTACAGAGCCCCTTGAATGAAGGGAAGGCTGAGTCCCAATGTGGAAGGACCCTGTTATACTGCAAAAAATTTATGTTACTCTTCCTACCAGCCTTCCACAAAGAGACCTACAGCCTTTTACCAGAGTAACTGTGTGCTGGGGAAAGGAACTCATCAGACATTATGGGGATTATTAGACACTGGCTTGGAAGTGACATAAATTTCAGGGGACCCAAAATGTCACTGTGTTCACCAGTCAGAGCAGATGTCTATGGAGGTCAGGTGATGGATGGAGTTTTAGCTCAGGTCCATTGCGTAGTGGGTTTACTGGGTCTTTGGACTCTTTCTATGTTCTTTCCCCAGTTTCAGAATGCATAATTGGAGTAGAAATACTTAGCAAGTAGCAAAATCCTCACATTGGTTCCTTGACTTTGGAATGAGGGCTATTATTGAAAGGCCAAGTGGAAACCACTAGAACTGCCCCTGCCTAGCAAGATAGTAAATTAAAAGCAATAAATTAAAAGCAACACTGGATTCCTTGAGGGTTTGCAGAGTGCCACCATCAAGGACTTGAAGGATGCGGAGATTTTGATTCCCACCACATCCCTGTTCAACTCTCCTATTTGGCCTGTGCAGAAAACGTATGGATCTTGGAGGATGACAGTGGATTATCATAAACATAACCCGGTGGTGACTCCAATTATAGTTGCTGTTTCAGATGTGGTATTGCTGCTTAAGTAAATCAATACAATTTGCTCAGCAAATCAATGGCTGTTGCTAAAGACCACCCAAAACAGTTTGCATTTGGCTGGCAAGGCCAGCAATACACGTTCATTGTCCTCCCTCAGCGGTACATTCAACTCTCCAGCCCCATGTCATAATCTAGACTGCAGGAAACTTGGTCGTCTCTTCCTCCCACAAGACATCATACTAGTCCATTATATTGATGATATCAAGTTGATTGGACCAAGTGAGCAAGAAGTAGCAACTACTCTAGATTTACCAGTCTAGTTGGCCTCTTTGGATTTTGGATTTTGGGGTGCTATTCCAACCCATTTACCAACCCATTTTCATTTGGGGGTGCTATTCCAACCCATTTACCAAGTGACCCAAAAAGCTGCAAGTTTTGAGTGGGACCAGAACAAGAAGAGGGTCTGCAATTGGTACAGGCTGTTGTGAAAGCTGCTTTGCGACTGGGACCATAAGATCCAGCAAATCCAATGGTGCTGGAAGTTACAGTGGGAAATAGAGATGTTGTCTATAGCCTTTGATATGTTTCTATAAGAGAATCACAATGCAGACCCTTAGGATTTTGGAGCAAAGCCTTGCCAGCCTCTGTAGATAAGTACTCTGCTTTTGAGAGACAGATTTTGGCCTTCCACTGGGCCTTAGTAGTGACTGCATGGTTAACCATGGGCCACCAAGTTACCATGAGACCTGAGTTGACTATCATGAACTGGATGTTGTCTGACTCAACAAGTCATAAATTTGGGTGTGTACAACAGCATTCTATCATAAAATGGAAGTGGTATATATGAGATAAGGCTCAAACAGGTCCTGAGGTTATAGGTAAGTTACATAAGGAAGTGGCTCAAATGCCCATGGCCCCCCATTTTTGCTAAATTACTTCTCTTTCCCATACCACAGCTATGGCCACTTGGGGAGTTCCTTATGATCAGTTGATTGAGGAAGAGACAATTCAGGTCTGGTTTACAGATGGTTCTGACTGATATACAGATACCACCCAAAAATGGACAGCTGCAGTAGTACAGGCCCTTTCTGGGACATCCCTGAAGGACAGTGGTGAAAGGAAATCCTCCCAGTGGGAGAAACTTTGAACAGGGTACCTGGTTGTTGTTCATTTTACTTGGAAGTAGAAATGGCTAGAGGTGCATTTGTATTTTGATTCATGGGTTGTCAGCAATGGTTTGGCTGGATTGTCACAGACTTGGAAGGAACATGATTGGAAAATTGGTGACAAAGAGGTCTGGTGAAGAGGTATGTGGATAGACTTTTCTGAGTGGATAAAAAACTGGAAGATATTTGTATACCGCATGAATGCTCACCAGAGGGTGACTTCAGCAGAGGACGTTTTTTTTTTTAGGTGGTACCAGAGATTGAACCCAGGACCTCATACATGCAAAGCAGGCACTCAACCGCCGAGCTACATCCATTCTTCCAGAGGAAGATTTTAATAATCAAGTGGATAAGATCCTGTTCTGTGGCTACTAGTCGGCCTTTTCCCCCTACCCACTCCACTCATTGCCAAATGGGCTCCTGAAAGAAGTGGTCATGATAGTAAGGTTGGAGGTTATACATGGGCTCAGCACCATGGACTTCCCCTCACCAAGGCCAACGTGGCTACAGCCACTGCTGAGTACCCAATCTGCCAGCAGTAGACACCAACACTCAGTCCCTGGTATGGCACCATTCCTCAAGATGATCAACCTGCTAGCACTTCCATCATGGAAGGGGAAACAATTTGTTTTAACTGGAATAGACGCATACTCCAGATATGGGCTTGCCCTCCCTGCACACAATGTTTCTGCCAAAACTACCATCTGTGGACTTACAGAATGCCTTAGCCACCCTCATGATATTCCATGCAGCACTACTTCTGATCAAGGAACCCACTTCACAGCAAATGAGGCAGGGGAATGGGCACACGCTCATGGATTTTACTGGTCTTATCATGTTCCCCATCATCCTGAAGCAGCTGGATTGATAGAGTGGTGGAATGGCCCTTTGAAGACTCAGTTATAGCACTAACTAGGTTGCAATACCTTGCAGGGCCATGGCAATGTTCTCCAGGATTCTGTGTATGCCTTAAATCAGCATGCACTGTTTGGTGCTGTTTCTCACATAGCCACAATTCATGGATCCATGATCAAGGGGTGAAAATGGGAACGACACCACTCACTATTACCTCTAGTGATCCACTAGAATAACTTTTGCTTCCTGTCCCTGCAACCTTAAGCTCTGCTTGTCTACAGGTCTTAGCTCCAAAAGGAGGAATGCTTCCACCAGGAAATACAATGATTCTATTGAACTTGAAGTTAAGATGACACTGACCGCTTTGGCTCCTCATGCTTCTGAATGAATTACATACTGGCTGGGGTGAGCGATCCTGATTATCGAGGGGGAGATAGGACTATTACTATACAATGGAGGGAAATAAGAGTTTGCCTGGAATAACATGTGATCCCCTAGCCTGTCTTTTAGCACTGCATGCCCTGTGATTAAAGACAATGGAAAACTGCAACAACCCAATACAGACAGAATTACTAATGGCTCAGAAATTTCAGGAATGAAGATTTGTGTCATCCCACCAGGCAAAGAACACATCCAGCTGAGGTGCTTGATGAGGGTAAAAAGAATATGGAATGGGTAGCAGAAGAAGGTTGTTATAAATATGAGCTACTATCATGTGACCAGTAACAGAAATGAGTACTGTAATGGTTATGAATCTTTCTTCCTTGTTTTGTTGTATGTTTATGTGTGTGCACATATATACATAAGGCAAATATTTTTGTTTTCTTTCCTATTTTATCCCCTTATCATATGACACAGGTTGTATTAACTTCACATCATAATGTTTAAGTATAGGGTATCAAGTTTAAGAGTGAATATTACCCAAGGACTCATACCCTATTCTGGGGAAAGTTTAATGCCTTTCTGGTTGTATGCAAACAGTTGAGTATTTTTGGGTGAAAATATGAATGTTATTGTTTTTATTTAGAGATTAAGTATGGTTTAAGGAGATATGTTAGGTGCCAAGTTTAAAAGGGATGGACTGTATTGATTAAGTTCGTGTGTTCCCTTTGCTAGGTTATGGTTTCCAGTTATTTGATCCCCCAAGCACTTGCCTGATTGTTACTGTTAGGATTTTTCATAGATTTAAATAATCAGTAAGTTGAATGCTTCTATGACTGATTGCATGTACAATCAACTCATGATTTCAGTAGTCACAAGGGAGAATTTCCATCACTACTTTAGCCAGCCTGCTTCTGGGGAATTCAGGAAAAACTTTCATTGGATTTCCAAGCTTGTGACCTGCCCTATAGAATTTGGACTTACCCATCCCCACAGTCATATGAGACAATTTTTATAAAAATCTCATATTTACAATATATATAAGATAAATATATATCTTACAGGTTCTGTTTACCTAGAGAAGAATCCTGACTAATATAATTGCTTTTAATAAATAAATAGAGGAAACAAACTAAATTTTATCAATAAGGTACTTATTAAATCAATTATGGTGCCTACAGTTATGAAATCTCCTTGTATTACTATGGAATGCTCTATAATATATATTCAGTAAAAAAGCAAAGTGTTGAGCAGTATGAAAAAAAACTATTTGGGTAAAAAGAGAGAAAAAGACATATATTTGTTTTATGCATAAAATATCTTTGGAAAATGCATAAGGAACCAGTCAGCTGTCTATTAGGGGAGAAACAGGGTTTCTGAAGGACAGGAATGGGAGGAAGAGTTTTCACTGTATGTCTTTTAAACTTTTTTGAATCTTATAATAAGTAGATATATTATGTACTTAAAAAAGAAATAATTAAAAATATGCTTCATCAGTCAAGAGATGATCTTGGGGCCGGCTGTAGCTCAAATGGTAGGGTGCTGGTTTACCACATGGGAGGCCCCGGGTTTGGTTCCCGGGGCCTCCTTGAGCAGGCAGACCGCCTTGAGAAGGCAAGCCGCCATGGCAGGGCAAAGCTGCCAAGGGAAGGACAAGCCGCCCGCAAGCAGGGCAAGCCGCCGGCGAGCAGGCAAGGCTGCCACGTGGTGAGCTGACTTTGCGGGTTGCCGCAACGGTGGGGAAGACAAGCAGACACAGAAGAACACAAAAATGAACACAGCAAGAAGAAGCAGAAGGGGGGGGGATATATAACAAAAAAAAAAGAGAGAGAGAGATGATCTTACTTGTCCCTAATTTGGTAGTAGTTTGTAACATTGGCTTTGGTGGTATAGAAGACCAAAATTTACTGAACCTTAATATTCAGGTAGAAAGGCCAAATATTTTCAACATAATATTAAACCAAAAATTTTCTTACTGCTTTAAATTTTTTTCATGACTACCTTACCTGGGATTTGAACAACTGTTTGACATTGAAAAGGAAAAAATGAATCATGCTTAAAAATTTCAGGAGTTAATGAAAATTGTTAGTGATATTAGTGTCTGTAATCTCAAACTCATCCATATTAGCAAGAATCCGGAGTCTTGTGGGGCTCAGGAGGGAGAATGTGACACAGAACCTGTATATTCTGCCCTGGTGTTTCCCCTATTCCTTAGCTTGCAAGGCTTCCATATTCACAGTAACAGCCTTCCACAACTGGAAAGGTGGAGTGACAGGAAATGTCAGAGAAGGACTCTCTGTGTTTTGTTCAGTTCTGACCCTGCTCAGAATCTAGCTGAAGTGAACTCTCCAAGAGTGATGTGTTGTTGGATGCATAATTTTGTATAATTTCGAACCTGTTGAATTTATTGAGATCTGCTTTGTGACCCAACATATGGTCTATCCTGGAGAAGGATACATGTGCACTTGAAAATAATGTATATCATGCTGTTTTGGGGTGCAATGTTCTCTATATGTCTATTAGGTTTAGTCTGTTTATCATATTATTCAAGCTCTCTGTTTCTTTATTGATCCTCTGCCCATTTGGTCTATCCAAAACTGAGAGTGGTGTATTGAAGTCCCCAACCATTATTGTAGAGACCATCTATTAATACTTCTCCCTTCAGTTTTGTCAGTGTTTGCCTAATAATTTGGGGCATCTGATTAGGCGCATATACATTTGTGATTGTTATTATTCCTGGTTAATTGCTCATTATATTAATATGGAATGTCATTCTTTATTTCTACTACTACTTTTGCTTTTAAAGTCAATTTCATCTGATATAGGTATAGCTACTCCAGCTTTGTTTGTTGTTGTTACTGCATGTGCAGCATATCTTTTTTCAGCCTTTCACTTTCAATCTATTGGTATCTTTGGGTCTAAGGTGAGTCTCTTGTATATGGCATATAGCTAATATTTTCTTATCCATTCTGCCAATCTGTGTCTTTTGATTGGGGAGTTTATTTATTTTTATTTTTATTACATATCCCCCCTTTCTGCTTGTTCTTGCTGTGTTCATTTTTGCATTCTTCTGTGTCTGCTTGTCTCCCCACTCCCGTTGCAGCGACCCGCTGAGTCAGCTCACCATGTGGCGGCCTTGCCTGCTCGTGGGCAGCTTGCACTGCTTGTGGGTGGCTTGTCCTGCCCACAGGGGCTTGCTCTGCCTGTGGCAGCTTGCTCTGCTCATGGCGGCTTTGCCCTGCCATGGCGGCTTGCCTTCTCAAGGCGGTCCGCCCACTCAAGGAGACCTCGGGAACCAAACCTGGGGCCTCCCATGTGGTAAACCGGTACCCTACCAATTGAGCTACAGCTGGCCCCTTGATTGGGGAGTTGAATCCTTTAACAATCAATGTTATTATTGTAATAGCATTTCTTATTTCACCCATTTTGACCTTTGGGTTTTATTTGTCAAATTTTATTTTCACCATGCTTTTTACACTTTTAATTACTTTTACTGATATAATCCTCTAGATTCTCTTCCAAGCCTCTCTCTCCTGTCTTCTTTTCAGGCTGTAGCTCTCCCATTAGTATTTCCTACAAAACCAGTCTCTTTGTTACAAACTCTGTCAATTTCTGTTTATCTGTGAATATTCTAAGCTTGCCTTCATTTTTGAAAGACAATCTTGCTGGATATAAAATTCTTGGCTGGCAATTTTTCTTTTGAAGTATTCTAAATATATCACACCACTGCCTTCTTGTCTCCGTGGTTTCTGATGAGAAATCAGCACTTAATCTTATTGGGTGTCCCTTGCAGTGTAATTGCTGGATCATATGGAAGTTCTTTAGTTAGTTTTCTGAGAAACTGCCAAACTGTCCTCCACAATGGCTGCACCATTCTACTTTCCCACCAGCAGTGGATGAGAGTTCCCATTCCTCCATATCCTCTCCAATACTTGTAGTCTTCTGATTTTTTAAAAGCTGCCAGTCTAATAGGTGTAAGATGATATCTCATGGTAGTTTTGATTTGCATTTTCCCTAGTAGCTAGTGATGTTGAGCATCTTTTCAGGTGGTTTTAAGCCATTTGTATTTCTTCTTTGGAGAAGTATCTATTGAAATCACTTGCGCATTTTTTAAATGGGTTGTTTGTCCTTTTATTTTCATGGTGTAGGATTTCTTTATATATGCTGGATATTAGGCCCCTGTCAGGTATATGGTTACCAAATATTTTCTCCCATTGAGTAGGCTGCCTTTTCACTTTCTTGACAAATTCCTTTGAGGTGCAAAATATTTTAATTTTGAGGAGGTCCCAGTTATCTATTTTTTTCTTTCATTGTTCATGCTTTGGGTGTAAAGTTCATGAAACCATTTCTTAATACAAGATCCTGTAGATGCTTCCCTACATTATCTTCCAAGGTCTTCATGGTCTTAACTCTTATATTTAGATCTTTGATCCATCTTGAGTTAATTTTTGTATAAGGTGTGAGATAGTGTTCCTCTCTCATTCTTTTGGATATGGATATCCAGTTCTTCAAGCACTAGTTGTTGAAGAGGCCATTCTCTCCTAGTTGAATGGACTTGGTGGCCTTGTCAAATACCAGTTGACTGTATATGCGAGGATCTATATCAGAACTCTCAATTCAGTTCCATTCATCAATATGTCTACCCTTGTGCCAATACTATGCAGTTTTGACCACTGTAGCTTTGTAGTATGTTTTAAAGTCAGGTAGTGTGATTCCTCCAATTTCTTTTTTTTTTTTTCAATATGTCTTTGCCTATTCGGGGCCTCTTGCCCTTCCAAATAAATTTCATAGTTAGTTTTTCCAATTCAGTAAAAAATGCTGTGGTGATTTTTATTGGGATTGCATTAAATCTGTAGATCAGTTTGGTTAGGATAGACATCTTAATGATGTTTAGTCTTCCTATGCATGAACAGGGAATATTTGTCCATTTATTTAAATCTTCTTTGATTTCCTTTTACATTGTTGTGTAATTTTCTGCATATAAGTCATTTACATCTTTAGTTAAATTTATTCCTAGGTATTTGATTCTTTTAGTTGCCATTTTAAATGGGATTTTTTTTCTTGAATTCCTCCTCAGATTGCTCATTATTGGTATACAGAAATACTACTGATTTTTGCACATTGACCTTTTATCCTGCAACTTTTCTGAACTCATGTATAAGCTCTAGAAGCTTTGTTGTAGATTTCTCAGGGCTTTCTATGTATAGGATCATGTCATCTGCAAATAGTGAAATTTTTACTTCTTCCTTTCCAATTTGGATGCCTTTTATATCTTTTTCTTGCCTAAGTGCTCAAGCAAGTACTTCTAACACAATTTTAAATAGGAGCAGTGAAAGTGGTCATTCTTGTCTTGTTCCCTATCTTAGAGGGAAAGCTCTTAGGATTTCACCATTGAATATGATATTAGCTGTGGGTTTTTCATATATACCCTTTATCATCTTGAGGAAGTTTCCTTCTATTCCTATCTTTTGCAGTGTTTTTATCAGAAAAGGGTGCTCTATTTTGTCTACTGCTTTTTCTGTATCTATAGAGATGATCATGTGGTTTTTTTCTTTCATTTTCTTTATGTGGTATATTAAATTGATTGATTTTCTTATGTTGAACCATCCTTGCATACCAAGAATAAAACCCACTTGGTCATGGTGTATAATTCATTTGATGTGTTGTTGAATATGATTAGCCAGTATTTTGCTGAGTATTTTAGCATCTAGGTTCATTAGAGAGATAGGTCTATAGTTTTCCTTTCCTGTTGAGTCTTTGTTTGGCTTTGGTGTTAAGGTGATGTTGGCATCATAGAATGAGTTAGACTTTTGCCCATTTTTTAATTGGGTCATTTATCTTTTTATTGTTGAGCTGTAACATCCCTTCATATATTAGGGATATTAAATGCTTATTGGACATGTGATTTCCAAATATTTTCTCCCATTGAGTCATCTGCCTTTTCACCCTTTTAACAAAGTCCTGTGAGGTGTGAATTTAATTTTCAGGAGGTCCCATTTATCTATTTTTCCTTTTGTTGTGTGTGTTTGAGTGTAAGATCCAAGAAAACAGCACCTACCCCAAGCTCTTTTATATGTTTCCCTATATTTTCTTCCAGTAGTTTTATGGTTCTGGCTTTTATATTTAGGTCTTTGATACATTTTGAGTTGATTCTTATATAGGGAGTGAGGTAGGGGTCCTCTTTCATTCTTTGGTTATAGATATCCAGTTCTCCCAGCAATAATTGTTGAAGACACTGTTTTGTCCTATTAACATGGACTTGGTACGTTTGTCAAAAACAAGTTGGCTGTAGAGGTTAAGGTTTATTCTTGGACTCTCAATTCTATTCCATTGATTGATGTGTCTATCTTTATGCTGGTACCATGCTGTTTTGACCACTGTAGAATTTACCTCTGAAGTCATCTGGTCCTGGACTTTTCTTTGTTGGGAGGTTTTTAATGGCTGATTCAATCTCTTTCACTGTGATTGGTTAAAGTTCTTGTATTTCTTGTACTGTCAGTGTAGTTTGTTTGTGCATTTCTAGGAATTTTTCCGTTTCATCTAGGTTATCTAGTTTTTTGGCGTACAGTTTCTCATAATATCCTTTGTAATAGTCAGTCAAAGGGGTGCTGATGCAAAGTACCAGAAATCTGTTGGCTTATATAAAAGGCATTTATTTGGGCTAACAGCTTACAGTTACCAGGCCCTAAAGAGTCCAACTTAAGGTACCATAAGAGGTATTTTCTCACCAAAGTCTGTTGCCATGTGTTGAAGCAGGATGGTTGCTGATCTCTGCTAGGGTTAAGCCTTCCTCCTACTCTTAAGGCTTCATGGGCCCAGCTTCTTCTGATTTCAGCTGTAGGCTGGAGGGCTTGTTTCTTTGTGGGTCTACTCAGCTACTCAAGGCTCTGGTCTCTTCAGCTGCAAATTATCAGGAGAATGGCTTAGCTGTTTGAGCCTTCTCCTTTCATCACATGGCAGGAATGAAATGACCAAGTTCTCTCCTCTTCTGTGTCATGACAAAGTTCTCTTCTCTGGCATCTATGGAGCTCTTTCTCTTTTCTCATGTATCTTCGTCTGTGTGTCTTCTTGAGTGAGTGTACATTTATATAGCCCACCAAGGGGGTTGGGACTTAAACTGAGTTACACCCTACTGATGTGGTTGAATCAAAGCCCTAATATTAACATAATTTAATCAAAGACACCTCAGCTGAATCTAATATTATCAAAGGGAATCACACCCCAAGGAACAGACAAGTTTATAAACATAATATCTCTTTTTAGAATTTATAAATAATCTCAAACTGCCACACTCCATGCTCTGAATTCCAAAAAGACATTACAATATTTTAAAAAAACCTTAAATCCTCCCAATTAGCAATGCCAAGTACAAAATCATATCACAGTTATTTCTAGAAATACAGTTTGTCTTAGGGCAAAATCCCCTCTGGCTGCATACCTGCAAAACTTACGAAACAGTTTACCTGTTTCCAATATACAAAGGGACAAACATAGGATGAACATTTGCATTACCAGAAGAATTTGAGAGGGAAACATGAATCACTGGTCCCCTACAGTTCTGAAAACCTGCAGGGCATACTCCATTAGATTTCAAAGTCTGAGAGTCATTTTTAAGATGATGGTTTCTTCTCCCTGGGGTTTCATGGGGGCCCACCCTTTCCACAGGCTTGCCCAATGGCCATTTTCTTTGTTCAACCCTCATCAAGCATCTGTGTAGTTACTGAGCTCCAGACCCCACCCTCCATGGGGGTGATGGCCACTCTTTCCTCAACTCTCTGAGTACAGTGAGGTGGTAGCATCATTCTCCCTAATCACTCAGGTATAGACCCAACCCTTTCAGAACAGTGAGTTGGTGACCTGGACTTCCCTAATGTATGGGGAACAGGCCCACCCCTCTCAGAGCACCGGGTGTTGACCTCATTCTCTCCAACCCTTGGGGAATGTACTCCACCCTCTCTGTAGCCTGGGGCAACAAAACTCTCCCTGAACAGCAGGCTGGAACATCCATCCTCTTCAAATGCCTGGGCAAACTCACCCTCTCTGTACACAATGGTGGGGTTCCTCTCTTGGCCCAAGGAGATGTCTTAATTACGACCTTAGCTGGTTTTCCACATTCTCTTATGATCCTTTTTATTTCTGTAGGGTCAGTCATAACTTCCCCCCTTTAATTTCTGATTGTATTTATTTGCATCTTGTCTCTTTTTTTCTTTGTTAGTCTAGCTAAGAGTTTTTCAATTTTATTGATATTCTCAAAGAGCTAGCTTTTGGTTTTGTTGATTTTCTCTATTGTTTTTTTGTTCTCAATTACATTTATTTCTGCTCTAATCTTTATTATTTCTTTCCTTCTGCTTGCTTTGGGATTGTTTTGTTGTTCTTTATTCTACTTTCTCCAGTTGTTCAGTTAGATCTTTGATTTTAGCTCTTTCTTCTTTTTTAAATATAGACGTTTAGGGCCATAAATTTCCCTGCACTGCCTTCACTATCTCCCATAAGTTTTGATAAGTTGTGTTCTCATTTTCATTTGTCTCAATATATTTATTAATTTCACTTGCAATTTCTTCTTTGACCCACTGATTATTTGGGTTTGTGTTGTTTAGCCTCCACACACTTGCGAATTTACCTCTTTCCTGTCTATTGTTGATTTCCAGTTTCATTCCATCATGATTTGAAAAGGTGCTTTGTAGAATTTCAATCTTTTTATATTTATTGAGAGTGGCTTTGTGACCTAACATGTGATCTATCCTGGAGAAAGATCTATGGGCACTTGAGAAGAATGTATAATCCACTGAGTTTGGGTGCAATATTTTGTATATGTCGTTAGATCTAACTTGTTTATCATATTGTTCAAGTTCTCTGTTTCCTTGCTGATTTTCTGTCTAGTTGTTCTATCTAATGATGTTAGTGGTATGTTGAAGTCTCCAACAATTATTGTAGTGGTGTCTATTTCTCCCTTCAGTTTTGCCAGAGTTTGCCTCTTGTATTTTGAGGCACCCTGAATAGGTGCATAGATATTTATTACTGCTATATCTTCCTGGTGGACTGTCCTTTTTATTAAAATATAATGGCCTTGTCTCTTATAACTTTTTTGCTTTTATAGTCTGTTTTGTCCAATATTAGTATAGCTACCCCTGCTCTTTTTTGGTTACTATTTGTGTGGAGTACCTTTTGCCAAACTTTCACTTTCCACTGGTTTGTATCCGTGGATCTAATACAAGTCTCTTGTAAGCAGCATATGGGTGGCTCTTGTTTTTTTTTTTTTTTTTAATCCATCCTGTCAGCCTATATCTTTTGATTGAGGAGTTTAATCCATTCACATTCAATGATGTTAATGTAAATGTATTATTTACTTGCACCATTTTATTCTTTGGTTTTCATATGTCATTTCATTTTCATCTGTCTTTTTACTCTTTTGGTTATACTTTCTCCTATTCTTTCTTCTATAATCTCTTCCAAGCCTCTCTCTCCTGTCTTTTTCTTTCAGTTGGTAAGGCTCTCTTTAATATTTCCTGCAATGTTGGATTCTTTTTTTAACGAACTTTCTTAATTTCTGTTTGTTTGTAATATTTTATACTCACCTTCATATTTGAAGGGCAATTTTGCTGTATAAAGAATTCTAGGCTGGCGGTTTTCTCTTTCAGTAACCTAATTGTATCATACCACTGTCTTCTTGCCTTCATGGTTTCTGATAAGAAATCCACACTAACTCTTACTGGGCATACCTAATATGTGATGGGTTGCTTCTCCCTTTCTGCTTTCAGGATTTTCTCTTTCTCTTTGTCATTTGACATTCTGAGTAGTATGTGTCTTACAGTAGGTCTATTTGTATTCATTTTGACTTGAGTATGTTGATCTTCTTGGACATGTAAGTTCATTTCTTTCATGAGAGTTGGGAAGTTTTCAGCTATCATTTCATTGAATACTCTTTCTGCCCATTTTCCCTTCTCTTCTTCTGGAACTCCCATGACATATTTGTTGTTGTGTTTCGTGTTATCATTCAACTCCCTGAGTCCCTGCTCAATTTTTCCCATTCTTTACTTTCTCTTTTCTTTTCTTCAATTTCAGCCATTCTGTGTTCTGTAACACTTATTTTTTTTCTATCATTTTGAGTTTGCAGTTGTATGCCCCTAATTTTTTTTTGCCCAAATCTTACCTATTGTGTCTTTCATTCCCATGAACTGTTACTTTTCTATTCAGGTTTCCAAATTCTTCATTTTGCTCACTCAATGTCTTCTTGATGTCATTTATCTCTTTAGCCATATTGTCTTCCAACTCATTAATGTGATTTTCAAAATTTGTGTGCCTCTCCTTGATTAGTTGTCTCAAATCCCGCATCTCTTCTGGGGCTTTGATATAACCCTTTTCTTGAGCCATGGCCTCCATTTTCTTAGTATGACTCATAATTTTTTGCTGATGTTTAGGCATCTTATTAAGGTGGTGATTTTTCTCACATGCTCAATTTCTCTCTCTTGTGTAGGGATTTAGTGTCAGGAGGCTGTGTGTTACTGATGTTCTTTGATTTTTGATTCAACCTGGGTCTTTAGGATTGTCTTTGTTAGTTGCTCAGAACTGGGCTCTGTGCCCAGTATTGGGTTGCAGACCCTCTTCCTCGGGCCTTGGGGAGGGAAGCTATAAAGGCCAGAAAAAGTTTCACTTATTTATTTACTTTTGAGTTCCTCACCTGCACTTCTTTGGACTGCCAGCAGATGGCATGCTTTGGCAGCCTTCTCAGTTATTCAATACCTGGTTGGAGTGTCTTTGTTGCAACATGGACTGGATCAATGTGATATGGTTCCTGCCTGAAGGCTAAGAGCCTTGTAATTCAAACTTCCTCAGAGACAGTTCTCCAACATTCACTGGCAGCCTCCTCCCTTTTCCCAGGTAGGAAAAAAATTCCATTTCCCTGTGTGTTCTCAACAATTAGTCTTGGTTACTGCAAAGGGAGATTGAGAGGGTTAGATCTCTTTAGTCCTGGATCTCTTTAGTCTGGAGCTGGCTCCCAAGGCAAACAATGGCATGGCCTCACTGAGCCTGGGCTGGTGGGACACAGCAGACCTAAATTGTGGGTCAAAAGCTGAGTCAACCTTAGACTGTGTCCCTCTCTCTCCCATTTCCTGGGGAGGTAGATTCCTGGGGCCCCCTTTTTCTGTAGCTTCCAGCCTAGAGGCCTGAGTATTCCAAAGGGTCTTTAGTGTGGAGGAGGATGCCAGCAGTAGCAGCTGCCGCTTTTAACTCAAAATTTTGCTGTCACGATTCCTTTCCTTTGTCACTCTCTCTTCTGGGCAGTGTCCATCCTTCCCCTGCTGTTCTAAACCTTGGAAGATTTTTTTTCCAGGTTGTTTCTGCCTGTCCTCTAGCTATTTTTCTGGGAGAGAGGAGAGTACCATGTCTTCCTAGTCTGCCTTCTTCCCAGAAGTCCTCATATGATGTTAAACTCTTCTAGGTAATTGTGATGGCTAGGCTAATGTGTCAACTCGGCCAGGTAATTGTGCCCAGCTGTTGGGTCCAGCAAGCCTGGGGCTAATTGCATCTGCATCAATCAGCAAGATTGGATGAAGAATGGATGACGCTGTTATCCATTCAGTTGACTGCTTATAAAAGGGAACTGATTTCAACATTCGGAGAGAATTTCCCAGCTCG
>PVKH010007592.1:0-10931 GCA_004027955.1 Chaetophractus vellerosus | reverse complement strand
GTTACCATATTTATTCAACTGCCACAGCTAACTGATCAAGTCAGCTGATTTATATTCTAATTCCCAGGAATTGGGATTATTTCCAGCCTGGGTTAGGCATGTCCCCCTTATCCAACCATCTATGGCAGGGATTGAAGGTACATAGTACAGACAAGGCTGTGATACAAAGGTAGAGGGCAGTTCCCAGAAAAAGGTGTGTGAGCTGAACAGGTCTTAATAAATGGTTTCAACTAATGTCCCACCCTAATTCTCTTATCATGGTACTTAGCACACTGTCATCTCATTTCCTGTTAATGTTTACATATCCCACTCAATTCCATAGGCTCCTCAAGGGCAGGGCCTCTGGCTTATTACAGATGTATCCCCAGCATCTAGTACAGTACCTGGCACATAGTAGGCAGCAAAAAAAAAAAAAAAAAAGTAAGGAATGAATGAAAGGTCTTGTTTTGAAGGTATAAGCCTATGAATAAGACTGGTATTTTTACTATATAATTGCTGAGATATTAATAGAAACATCCACACAATTTGAGAACTGAATTTCACTGTTTATCAGTCAACACTTTGCTTAATATTTCCAAGAACAGGAAGTGACTGTGAATGTTCAACAATGTATGGCCTTTAAAAAGAAATCTTTTAATGTCATGTAAATCGAATAACTTGGTGGTACACGTTTACATTCAGGGACAGAAATAGAAACTCAAGTAATTTATTCAAGCTGCAGTGAAATATATTACAAGAGTGTAATATACTTTTAAAGGTAAGAAACTTTTCCCTCTGTTTCTTAAAGTGAAAGATAATTTATTTTTAATCAAAGTAGTAAAGTTTATGCTTTAAAAAAAAAAATCGCAAATGCCCCAAATGGACCATTTTAAGAACTAAAGAGTTCATAATTTACTTTGGTGGTTACAAAAGTCTAATGTTAATGTAAATTATGTCTTTTAAATTTCTAGAGGCTAAAAGACCAAACATTGGATCCAGGGATTGTACCAACATATCTCCATGATCTCTTTCAATTATGAGATTTTGTCATTCTAATTATAAATTGTAAATGTATTTAAAAGTCTGGGTCTCTAAAATCATTTTTAATAGTTGAAAGGAGTAATGTTTATTCATCACTTAATATTTAGAAAATATAGAAAACACAAAGACAAAACTAAAAATCAGTCCTAATCCCTTCATGCAGGAATAATTCCTGTTAATATTTTAGTTTACTCACTAAATAAACTAAAATCAACTGACCACAATGTGAATATTTGCCAAAGTAATTAAATATTTTTGTAACAATATTGTTTAATGTCTACATAGTATTATGTCATATTAACATTTGACTATTTATTTATTTTTATCTTTTTGAGGTACCAGGGCTGGGGATTGAACCCAGAACCTCGTATGTGAGAAGCTGGTGCTCAGTCCCTGAGCCACATCAGCTCCCCTGAGTTGGTTTTTTTGTTTGTTTGCTTGTCGTTTGTCTTTGTTTTTAGGAAGCACCGGGGACTGATCCCGGCACCTCCCATGTAGGAAGGAGGCACTCAACCACTTGAGCCACATCTGCTCCCCTTGACAATTTATTCTATCAATATCCTATTGTAGGACAGTTAGGTTATTTCAAATTTTTGTTATAACAATACTTCAAAACATATTCTTGTTGGTAAATCTTTTTGTGTACACACACACACATGCATACAGTTTTAAGGATTTGAATCATTTTTCCAAATTATCCTTCAGAAAGATGTATTGATTTAGATGTCTAGGAGGAATATTCAGAAGTGCCTGTTTCCTCCAAATCTTTGCCAACCCAAAAACCATTATTCATTTGATCTGTGAAAAATGCCATTTCCTTGTTCTGGGGATAGTCTTGTAGCTGGTCAGATAAAAACACTAGCTATTAAGAGTTCTCTTGTCTAATTCTAACTTCTGTGAATAGAATTTCATTTACATTGGGCCTATTGCTAGAAGCAGAGGAAAAAGAAACTACTAGAAATGCTCTGTTTTAAGATTTTCATTTTTAGGAATATAATAATGCCTCTATTCATAAAGACGATGCTCTTTTAGGCCGCATATATAAAGAAACATCAAAAACCATAGGTAGAAAGTATGTAGATGGTACAGATGTGCATATCAGGGCAATAGATGAATGTTTAGAGTAAAAAATTGTTATTAAATACTAACCTAAAATAACATCACATGACAGGAATCAGAAAAATGAACTTTTTAAATAAAAGACTTTGAGCAGTAGTAAGGGAAAATAGAGTTTTGTTTAAGGGTATAGAAGAAATGGTTTGTATCCTTAGTCTAAGAAATTTTTTAACTATTGCCCCCAATAGGTTAATGTTTTGTTTTCATGTCTTCCCATCTTTATCCACAATTTCAAATCATTTTTTGATTATTTTTATTTGTGTGATCTTTCTGTTTTCCCTCAGTATTTTGGAGAGAAGATTCCTGTTATGTCAAGGTCAAATTTGGCCCATGTGTAATTGTCAGAAAGTTGTTAATGGATTCCAAAAACAAACAGCTGTCAGGCATTCACTTTGGGACCCTGGTTGGTAGCATGACAGTGGGAACTTACCAAAAAAAAAAAAAAAAAAAAAAGGTGGAGAAATGCCTAGAGGCAGTCAGAGGAAAGCAATCCACTCATCCACTCCTCTCACATTCAAATTGGGCCAAGAAAGGGCCTCCCACCTCTGTCCTGGGTCTTGTGCCACCACAAGTGCTTGGTGCAGCTGCTAAAGCAGCAACTCTCCCAATAAGGACCTTGCTTTCTTTAAGGCTGCCAAACCCCTGCCAAGAACTCCTCCCATCTTCCCTGCCATGAAGAGGGTCAGATCCTACATTGCCTTAGTTTGATCTCAGATTCTACAGAAAAAATGTTTGGTGAATGTAAATCTTGCAACTGGAAAATAAGGTGAGTGGGCTTAAGCAATTGGAAAGTATATATGCATCTGGAGGGATTTTCCAGGACATCAATTTCAGAGAAATAATATTAACAAGATATTATTTTAAAGGGAAGCATGTGCTGTTTGAGGTGTTTAATAATAATAGACAGAGTTCCCCAATTGTCTTTTCTGTGCAAGAAATTTTACTTATTATTGCTATTCTTTTCAGCAACCCTATGAGACTGGTACTATTACTCTCACTTTGTAGATAAGGAAACTAAGGGTTTGAGAAGTTTAATCGTTGGTCCAAATCACAGAGCTATGGAATGCTAGAACCACAATTTAAAATCCAAACTCCTTACACTTTCTATGCAACTAAGTTTTGTTTAAAAGTGGGGGTGGGGGTAGTTTTAAGTTTGCAAATGTTTATTCTTGTATTTCTGGCTATATATGGACAGTTATTTCATTTTTTTTAATTTTGAATAATGTTTTCCAGCAATCAAAGGCTTTTATTGCAGGATCTTTTCCTGCCAGCAAAGTCTATTGAGCTGAATCACAAATAATGCCTTGCCTTCTGTCACTATTCATAATTTATTCATGGATTGCTTATTAACATTGTATCAGAGTTATGTATTTTGAATGATCCTTTCAAGGCTTTTGGAAGGGTGTTAAGGAAGAGGTAGGGAAAGACGTTATATAGATAGCATTAAGTAGAAAACAAATGATTACTTTATCTGAATATTAGAATCATTCAGATTCCGCTGGTCCAAGAAAAAGAGTATTCAAAGAAAGTAACACATAAGTTAAAAGGGTAAATGCCCAGGATTTTTTTTCAATTAATCTTTTTATTTTTAAATACTTTCCAATTTACAGAACAGTTACAAAAATAATACAGAGACACTACAACATAATCCTTTCCCCCAAATACCCAGACCTACCAATTTTAACATTTTGCCACATTTGCCATATCATTCTATCTATCCATCTATCTATCATCCATCCATCTATCCATCCATCTGTCTGCCTGTGTCTACTAGTCCATTCTCTGCACACTTGATTAAGGTTGTATATATCATACTGCCATGTACATTTCCCAAGAACAAGGATATTAACTTATATATCCACCTCAAGTGCAATTTTCAAGTTCAATAAATTTAACACTGATATAAAAGCTTACAGTCTATAGTCCAATTTTTTCATATGTCCCAATAACAACCTTTTTTAATCTTCTCTCCTTCCTTGTGAGATCCCGATCAGGATCATAGAATCATGTTCTGCCTTTAATTGCTCTTTCTCTAGTTGCATTTTCTTTTTTCTTATTTTTATTGTGGTAATATATATATATATATATATATATATATATATATATACATACAACATGAACTTTCCCTTCTTAACCACTCCCAAGCATACCATTCATAGGGATTAAACACACAAACTTTCCTATATCCCCAAACAGAACCACTACACCCATTTTGCATTAACTCCCCATATCCCTGTCTCCTATACCTGGAAACCTATGTTCTAATTTCTGTCTCTAACAGCTCTGCTGTTAACTAATATCTATGTTCTCATTACTTTTGTTATGATTTTACTTGCCCTGTACTCTTCCCAAATAACCCCCTCCTCAAATTTCAAGTTCTCAAAGCTTTTTCTTTGCCTTTTGTATTAGTTTCCTATTGCTGCTATGATGCATTGCCACAAGTGTGGTGGCTTAAAGCAACATAAAATTATTATCTAACAGTTTTGGAGGTTAGTGGGACTCACTGAGCTAATTTCAAGATGTTGGCAGGGCTGTATTTTTTCCGGAGGCTCTAGAAGAGAGTCCATTTCCTTGCCTTTTCCAGAGGGAAACCAGTACTATTGCCTTTTCTAGAGGTTACCTACATTCCTACATTCCTTGGCTCATGGCCCCCTTCCATATCCAAAGCTACAGTGGCTGGTTGAGTCTTCCTCATGCTGCATCACCCTGAAACTGCCTCTTCTGCCACCCTTGTCCATATTCAAAGGGCCTTGTGATTACATTGGGCCCACCTGCGTAATCCAGGATAGCCTCGTTATTTAAAGTCAACTGATTAGCAACCTTAATTCCATCTGCAGCCTTTTCCACCTTGTCATGTAACCTAACATATTGACAGTTTCTGCATTTATCATGGTTTTTTTTTGTTTGTTTGTTTTTTGTTTGTTTTGTTTTTAAAGGAGGTACTGGGAAACGAACCCAGGACCTCCCATGTGGGAGAGAGGCGCTCAATCACTTGAGCCACCTCTGCTCCCAGTTTCTGCGTTTAGAACATGGAAAACTTTGCAAGGCAGCTAGGAGGGGTGATACTTTGCCTACCACACCTTCCCATTCTTTTCCTGGCCCAAACTATTTGGAGACCAGAAGTCAGGAGTAGTAGTTGAGGTTCTTTCCATTCTACCTCAACACCTTCCCCTGAGGCAATGAGCACAACCTAGCTATTAGAATGGGGGAAACAAAAAAATGGGGAGAAAAAAGTACCAAGAAAAATATTAGAAATATTATCCTACCATTTAAACAATATTTTGTATCTATGAGGACAAGCTGTATGGCTATTATTATCTCCTTACAAGCCCTTACTGGGCAATAGTCCTGGTTCCCACAAGATCTGGTGGTATGACTGGAATTCCTGTTGCCCCAAGTGATAGATGTCTTTGTTGTTCCCAAATGCATTTTTCTGGGACATGCTTCTCCCCAAGGCAAAATCCCTTCTTTAAGGCTCACCAACCATCTCCCCCAAACCATATAGCCTACTGCTTACTTGATATTTCCACTCAGGTATCTTACTAGTGCCCTAAGGTCAACATGCCCAAAACTGAACTTGAGATATTTCCTTACTTCTTTTCCCTGTGCTTCCTATCTCATTAATAACATCAACGACTCACATGTTCAAGCCAAACACCTGGGAGTAATCTCTTACTCATCCCTGTCCATTCCCCAATTATCATAATCAAATATTGTGAAATCAATCACCTGCATATCTCTGAAATCCATCTACTTTTATCCATCCTCACTGCCATCACTTTGGTTCTAACAACTATCACCTACTATACTACAGGAAATTTCCCCTAACATCAACACTTTCTTCTCCCACTCATTCTCACTCTTCATTTTAAAAATACAAATATCTTAAAATCTTTCAATAGTTCTCCATTTCCTCTGAAAAAAATCCTTATTTTTAATATGACTTGCCCCACTCTGTCTCACTCTTCAATCTATCACATCATCGCAACCCAGTTGCTGAAGGGCACAGGTCAGGGCAAATGTAGGACCAAAGAATGAACTCAGCAAGGTGTCAGACAAGAGCTTTATCTATTGGGAATTACAGACAGGAGAGATTCTGTCTGGTGGCAACAGTCAAGAGAGAGAAATAGCACTCCACAAAGAGCTGGGAAAATGAAGGGCAATATGTAGGGTCTCAAAACAAAGAATTTTCATGACAGAGTTATATAAATGGGGTTTGTTGATGTTATTGTAGAAAGGAATTGTATAGCCTGGAGAAAAGTACAGTCTACGATACCATCTGTACATTTTTTTCCTGTGAGGATGTCTGTTACATTTTAACTTGTGTCTTGGGTCACGCAGGCAGCTATATACTTCAGGGTGAATGTCCCTTAGCTAGGGCTAGGGACCCACAGGACCCCCACAACCAACCCCTGTGCAGCAGTTTGCGTACGCCCGTAGGGCACACACTGAATTCACATTTTACCACAACAGTACAGCATACAACAGAATACTAAGAAGAGTCCTACACCGAAAGCCAATAGACTTACAAAGACATGAATCCAGGGCTTTCAACTTCGACCTTGTGACTGGGGTTTTTGGTGGGCTTTCTTCTGATCAGCCACCTTCCCTGTTTCCTACACTAACCTACCTCAGCTTTCCCCTCAGAGCATTTACACCCTTATTCTTAAGGGGGAGCTCAAGGGCAGTGGTCATTTTTTTTTTTTAAGATTTATTTATTTATTTTTTATTTATTACATATCCCCCTCCCTTTCTGCTTGCTCTTGCTGTGTGTCCATTCTTCTGTGTTTTTCTATGTCTGCTTCTTGTCTCCCCCCGTCTTTGCGGCGACTCGCTGAGTCGGCCCTCCGCGGCGGAGGCTCGCTCCCTTCCTGGGTGGCTCCACTCCGCTTTCATGGGCAGTTCCACTCCATGTTTTGCGGGCAGCAGTCCTCCATGGGTTTTTTTTTTGCGGGCTGCTCCGCTTCCGCAGTTCGCAGGCGGCAGCTCCGCTTTTCACGGGTGACTTTGCCATGCCCGTGGGGGCTCCGCCCTGCCCGTGGCGGCTTTTTTTGCCTTGCCCACGGCGACTCTGCCCCGCCACGGCGGCTTGCCTTTCTCAAGGCCGTCTGCCCACTTGGAGAGGTCACCGGGAACCGAACCCGGGGCCTCCCATGTGGTACCAGCGCGCTCTTTATCCACTGAGCTATCTAGCCGGGCCCCGTGGTCATTTTTTCTGTAGCTGCTTCCTGCTGGTTAAGGGCAGTAGTTTCTGCCTGATGGGGTGTGACACTCTGGCTATACTATTGAGGTTGAAGGAAGGTGGGTCCGGCACTGTGGTTGAAACTGGATGAAATCACCACATGACTAATACCTTGTTCTGGAAGGCAATGATTCTAGAAGAAATAAACTTAGAAAATGAATTAAGTTCACAAAGATTTAAACATGTTTAATATGTCTCCGTATATGATATAGAACAGAAAAGATATTATATTTATCAGGTATATAAGTACACAACTGAATACTAATCAATGCACTAATTAATGCACAAGTTCCTCTTTGAGCTGCTGCAGTTAATAGATCTAAGCTCCAGGTTTGCAATACCATACATGTTGTTTCTCCGTGGGTGAAGGCTATAATGCCAATTTGTGTTTTTAAGTTCAGCTCACATTACTCTGTTAGTTATTGCGCCACTTGGTCTGTTCTTTACACAGCCAGCATGCTGCAGCACTGCTGGCCCTTGGAGGGAAGCTCCAGTGTTTCACTGGTCTGTAGCACACCTCGGCACAATGGGACAAAGCCAGCCTGGAGGAAATGTCAATTGTAAATCTGGCAATATTGAGCCACTGCTGGCTGCCACAGGAGCCTGAAACAGCGGCGTACTTTCTGTTCACTTCAGGAGCCATATCCAGCGATGTGGTAGATAAGTTTATCATTTTAGAGGTCCTAGTGTCCGACCTAGCCATTAACTCAAATGGAAAGTCACCACGCATGGTACTGAAGCGGTCTGGTGTGACTGCATAAGAGAGTTTGACAATATTGAAGTTTATCTCTTTTAATTTTTATACAAATTCTAAGAACTTCTGATGCAGTTTATAACATATTAAATGAACTTAGCTATTTTTCATGCTTCACTGTTTACTTTTAAAGTACATGAAAAAAATACTACTTTCTCTATTATTTTATGAAAACCTAAGGCTCCCAATGTAATTAAGATTATCTTCCCCTGACTACCATGTTAATAAGCAGATTGAGGTGGCTTCTGACAGATTTTCCTGTTATGAAGTTACTTTTTGTTATCAATATCAAATCAGGCTTTTACTTTACTAATGGCTTTCTGGAATCAGTCAATTAATATTTCAGTATAGGAAAAGCTTTTGCAAACTTTCTGTAATTTCTTTTTACCTTTACATAAGCTCATTAAATTTCAATTAGCAACCAATGAAATTTCCTTTTATTCATTTAAATTTTGTCTTACATTCCTTATACTTTTCTCTGAAAACTAGGTATTTCACTTTAGCATACATCTGTACTTTATTAAACTCAAACTTATGATTTTCATTATATTTCAGATTTAATACATATAATGCTAGTTTATATTGTTAGTATCCTATAAACCTAGGGCGATTACACTGAAGCCAAATAAAATTGGCAAGAAATGTTTCTTTTTTTCCTTTCCCTCCCCGGGAGGCTAAAACTGCTTTTTTTTTAAATAAAAATTTTAAATTTAAATAACCTTAAAAACACACTGACTGTTAGGTTCTGGAATATATTATAATTCTTTAATTTGTTTAAATCATAATTTTAAAGATCTTGCAATAGTTTTAAGGGCTTTTTATTTACTTCCTGAAATTAGTAATTAGATTAATTACCCTCATTTAAAGGGTGTTAGAAGGTTTAAATTGGTAAATTAAAGGCCAAACTATGATTCTTAATTCCCTGGCCTAGAAGATACCCGTTTTAAGCTAAACTTACATTTCCTATTTCCTTACACCTAGCTCTTTTTCCCTTCTTCTTTTTCCTTATCTGAGGAGGAGTCCTCAGAGTCCCCTGATTAGGGTCCCACCGAGGAGTGCTTAATATATTAGCCAGGGTTTCTAACTGCTCATTCACTTGGTGCAGGCGATCCGTTAAAGAATCTTTCATCTCTGCCTGTGCCATGCGCATGTCCTTTTCTAACTAACTCTTCTTCTAAGCAGCACACAGAGACCTTTGCCACTTATTCTACCTCTGAAGCCAGCTGCAAGGCTCCTAAGAGGGGCCCTGCTGCACCTGCTGCTATTAAATGATCCTTCTTTTTCTTATTTATGTGCACCTGCTCTGCTACCCGCTGTAGCACTGCCAGTATACAAGCTGGAGGTTTTCGGGTGTCCCTGTATTCTCTCAGCAGTCCCCACTAATCCTGGAGGGCAGCCACCCCTCCACACTTGGACATTTTAGGCCGACCCAGCATTTCCCCCATTGGATTCTTCCTTCCCTATGCTCATGCCTGCTACTGCCGGTAGTCCTTCAATCTCCTGGCTGGTGGCTCACCAATTGTTGCAACCCAGCTCCTGAAGGGCACGGGTCAGGGCCACTGCAAGACCAAAAGACTGCACTCAGGAAGATGTCAGACATGAGCTTTATTTATTGGGACTTATGGATGGGAGAGATTCTCTCAGGTGGCCATGGTCAAACAAATGAAGCTAGTGCTCTTCAGAGAGGTGGGAGAATGAGGGGCAATACATAGGGTCTCAAAACAAAGACGTTTCATAACAGAGTTACATAAATGGGGTTTGTTGATGTTATTGTAGAAAGGAATTGTGCAGCCTGGAGAAAATTACAGTCTACGATACCATCTGTACATTTTTTTCCTGTGAGGATGTCTGTTACATTTTAACTTGTGTCTTGGGTCACGCAGGCAGCTATGTACTTCAGGGTGAATGTCCCTTAGCTAGGGCTAGGGACCCACAGGACCCCCACAACCAACCCCTGTGCAGCAGTTGGCGTAGCCCGTAGGGCACACACTGAATTCACATTTTACTACAACAGTACAGCATACAACAGAATACTAAGAAGAGTCCTACACCGAAAGCCAATAGACTTACAAAGACATGTATCCAGGGCTTACAATTTGGACCTTGTGACGGGTTTCTGGTGGGCTTTCTTCTGATCAGCCGCCTTCCCTGTTTCCTACACGAACCTGCCCCAGCTTTCCCCTCAGAGCGTTTACACCCTTATTCTTAAGGGGGAGCTCAAGGGCGGTGGTCATTTTTCTGTAGCTGCTTCCTGCTGGTTAGGGGCAGTAGTTTCTGCCTGATGGGGTGTGACACTCTGGCTATACTATTGAAGCTGAGGGATGGTGGGTCCAGCACTGTGGTAAGAACTGGATGAAATCCCCACATGTCTAATACCTTGTTCTGGAAGGCATTGATTCAAGAAGAAATAAACTTAGAAAATGAATTAAGTTCACATAGATTTAAACATGTTTAATACGTCTCCATATATGATCTAGAACTGAAGAGATATTATTATTATATTTATCAGGTGTATAAGTACACAACTGAATACTAATCAATGCACTGATTAATGCACAAGTTCCTCTTTGAGCTGCTGCAGTTAATAGATCTAAGCTCCAGGTTTGCAATACCATACATGTTGTTTTACTGTGGGCAAAGGCTATAATGCCAATTCTGTTTGTTTAAGTTCTACCCACATTACTCTGTTGTTATTGCTCCACTTGGTCTGTTCTTTACACAGCCAGCATGCTGCAGCACTGCTGGCCCTTGGAGGGAAGCTCCAGTGTTTCACTTGCCTGTAGCACCACTCGGCACTAT
>PVKH010007591.1:0-20094 GCA_004027955.1 Chaetophractus vellerosus | reverse complement strand
ACAAACCTCTTGCTCCTGGACAGAAAATTAAACATAGCCAATCTCACTTTTCCCTCAACTCTAATTTAGGACTTAGAAACACATTGGCCACAAACTGTTCTTTTTGTATCTACCTCTGGATTAGAGACTGTATATTTATATCTGTACATTCACCTGCATATAAGCATGGACACTGCACTATCAAAGAACTGATTTTAAAAATCATGGGGATAATTATTCCTGTTACATGCTTTTATTATTTTCTGTGTGTCTAGAACTTAGCTTGAGAAACTCTACATTGTGATGAGTAACATAAAACACATGTAACCGGGGCACTAAAGAACCAGTGTATACTTACCACTTGATAGGCAAATGCAACTCTTCATTTACTACCCAAGAATTCTGGGTCATGGCTCATATGGAAGCTGCCATTATTAATTTGCCTCATAAATCATCATTGTTTCTCCATCCCATCGGCACCCTCCATTCCGAAAGAGTCTCAGCAGCCACTGACTCTTTTCTCAATTCATGCCACCCATTGAACATGCAAAGCAAAACAACAGGAGTTGACTGTGTACCACAGGAAGCTAACACCGGGCTGGATGCTTTTTTGTTTCTTGTTTTTGGTTTTTGGGTTTTTTGTTTTTAACACTGAAAAGATTCCAGAAAAGTTACAAGGTTGGAACTCCCCGGTCTCTTCACTGCAAATCATTAAATGGGTGGTGGCTGCTGATTTCCCTTTAAATGAAAAACAAAAGAAAATACGAAGGGAGAGGCACATGTGGTTATTTGTTGCACAATTGTTGGGCTAACCTGAACAGTCTCGTCTGGGAGGAAGGAAAAATATCCCCAAAACAATGTGATGCAAAGATCACAGAGTTTGAAACGCTGAAACTTTCAAACTCAAACTTTCAAACTTTCAAACCATTGCATCCCATGTTCCAGAACGTTCCAGAGTTTTTTAAAACCCCTGTGCAGAAGTTGTATGGGGTCTAGCACCCCCATGAACACAAGCAGTTCGGCCTCCACAGGCTGTTTTTGCAGATGTGTTTAGACTCCCCGCATAGAAAACTTTAAGCGTTCTCTAGTTGGGCCCTTTTATGGGGAAAGATTCTCGGTTTTTATGTTCCCCATCTTCCTGGGAGCCTGGACCCTGGGGCCCAAGTGCTGGTGTTTGTTTAAAGTGCTGGATTAGTATCAGGGCTCAAGACTGAGATGAGTGGGCCCTGGTTTCTCCTCTCACTCTGACATGACAGGTATAGTTGCCTTTCCTGGGCAAACTTTTCTCCTGTGTTTTCCACCTTGAATGTGTAGTCTGAATATTTATCACACTTGGGCATTATGTTTGTTTCCAACAGAAGAATTCAAAGTCTATTTTAGCAGTTGGTAATGCTTTTGATAGAAATTTACAATAAACTGAGGCCATCAACAATTAGTAATCCAACAGATGTGGCCACTTCTGCTATGAAAACAACATTTGTTCACTCTATATTGTTGTCTACAGAAGCAGTCCTTAGAATAAGCAAGTATACCTGGTGAGCCTAGCAAAGTATTAAATTATGTTTCTCGATTTTTTTGTCCCCTGGGATAAATTTATTAATGGAAAACCCAACATTACATAGATCCATTAAGATTCTCTAAAGTAGAAAGAACCTATTAGTTATGTTTTTAAAAGCATCAAATATATAGTATACTCGATTGATTAATCACCTGGCCTGTTCTTAAGTTTCATCTATAAAACTTTTATGAAGAAAATAGATAAAATTCTGAAATCTACCTTAGATGACCTGAACCTAGAAAAATTGTGGTAAATATGAGTTTTACTTAGACTAATTTTTGCTCCTTGCCCCTTTGGTCCCAAATTTTGCCAAGTAAGGAGTAAAATCCAAGATTTTACCTACCGATGGGGGCATTCGCAGAAGCCTATCTAGCTAAAAGTTATCAGCAGAAGGTTTTACTTTTTGCTACTCTATGTGCAGGTAAAGACATAATGCAGGAGTATTCCAAATGATATCAAGTCCAAAAACATTGAGAAGAAAGAGAATGGCATTTGTTAGAGATTTTAATGAAGGGCCAAGTTTCCATGCCCATTTTTAAACAATGTGTATTCAGCATATTGGCACATGTGGCATTTGGCAGGTCAGAAAATCCCCACTTATAGGAAAGTATTAAGTTCCAAGAAAACAAAAAGAGGCTCAAATGTAGAGCAGGAAGAAGCCAGAAAGGAACTGGGAAGTAAGCAAAACTCGTCCACATTGGGCTGAGCAAGATGTTGGATAAAGAGAATTTATTTACACTTAAGAGAGAAGAAAATCATTCCAATGCTTTACCCTACTGAGAACTAATTTAACCTTAAATTAGAAACTAGAGTTATCTACTTAAATATTAAGTTCTGAGAGAGGATTCACTTACTTTTTATTCTGAAGAAAATTTGTTCCTCAGTGAAAGAAGAAAAATGTAACAACCCTAATTCTCCTGGAAATAGAATTGGAATGAGACTTACTCAAGAAAATCATATATGGTCGATATAGACATTTCACTGCTCAAACATTTTTTGGTAATGTTGAGTCTTTTCACTGTGACTCTTATACGTAATGATTTGTTAATTGTTCCTATTAATCAAAATGTAACTAATCACAATCGTAACAAATGTAATCCAAGTATAATTAATCAAAATGTAAAAATTTTGTGTGAAATTTAGGGCAGCTGTGTGTGTAAACTCCTTGATAGCTCACATAATAAGCCTTGCCATCTTTAGGGGAACATGTAATAGAAGAGATAGTAAATTTAACTTCTGATTTCTTGGGGGTACAGGGATCTTTTGTTTTACTATTAAATCCGTGAGTCAAAGAGTAAGTGATTTTAGAGAAAGGAACCTCAACCTCACCTTGTCTTTTGTGTTGAAAAGCTCAGAAAATGAGATTGAAAAACAGGATTGTTGAGACAGCAGGGGATTTTCCCTTCCCACTCCCAAACCCAGGGAACAAAAGCATGTTTTCTTTTTGTTTTTCAGTCTGAAACTGCATGACTTCGTGGAATCAGGTGGGACATAAAGATGACTCCCAAGATCCCCACTCTGAATATTAAAACATTTTCCAATCCAATTTTTCAAATTTATCCATCCAAACACAACCATTCCTTGACTATTTAGGATGAGCTCAAACGTCAAATAAAAAGGGACTGTTGAGATAATTTTGCAAGGTGCTTGTTGGTCATTTGTTTTATCTATTACTAAAAATACAAATAATTTGAGTCCCACAAAGGAGATAAAATGTGGAAACTGAGAAATTAAAAACATAGCTAGTCAATTAAGTTATCGGGATGGTTTCAGAGACGTGCTCCCCAGAGTCTCTGCGAGTCACCGGAGGCACTCCAGCCCAACAATACATTATTGTTCTTTATTTGGCCAACAGCCAGGAGGTCTCATTGGCATTTCACCGGGTCCATCTGTGTTTTAAAAATATTATAGTAACAACAACAATAGTAATAACTATAATTGTATGAGCATTAAGAAAATGCATTAAAGAGAGAATGTTGCATTAGTCAGCCGAGCAGAATAAATGATAACTTGGCCTTTGATTCAATGAGTCTTTATTAGCCGACAAAGATTGGACCCATCTGTGCATTATCTCTCCTGCTACGGACCAGGCCCTCTGTCTACGCACAGAGGAAAGAGCCATTGCCTGCCTAGGTCAATGGCACAATAGAATCCTTTGTCTCTGTCTGTTCTATGTTTAAAAAAATTAATACTTTTTTGAAGCCAAACAGGGAATCATTTTCAGTTTTTAAATCAAATTAACCCCTTTTCCCACAAAACAGCCACAAATGGTTATCTGGATAGAGAGAATAAACAGTTCTTCTCAACCCTCAGGTATTTACATAAAAATTACAGAAGATATTACATGTTCTGCTAAAACTGAGGATAAGACTTCAATAGCCCTAAAACAAAGTGCTGTTTTCCACCCCAGCTGGCAATTACCAACATGCACACTGCACTCACGCCTCTGCTGAGCGTTCTGTCGATATTCTGGCCACGCTGGGTTTTGACTTTTTTCTTTTTTATCCTCTGTCCACTCCAGGTTTCTTGCAATTCTGTCCCTGGGCAATGAGACAAAATGCCGCACCTGTACCAGACTCACACATTCAAGTAGTTTCAAACTTTTGGTCACAAATGCCTTCAAAACTGAAGCCGATCCTGTTTCCACTTAAATTCACGAACATCTGTTACCCAGGAGACGGGGTAGCTACCAAGCACTACTGTTAGATTTCTCGCCAGCAAGTCTCATTCCTTCATGTGGTTTCTGTTTTCTTCTTTAAACAGTTAATTATGTTTTATTCTTTCTTCTATAAAAGCTAAATTTAGCCAAGTTTTATACTAATTTAAAACATTTTCTGGAAATGACAGAGTGCTATTGTTAAAAAACAGAGGCTGAGTTCTAAATGGTTATCGCAAATGAATAGAAGGGAAAAAATGAACACGGCAGCTTGTGTCTTCAAGTCTCAAATTTTATGTGATGTGTGTGGACAAATACTGTTCAGGTTGTAAATCAATTCACAGTCGTTATTCACATAAGCATCCTGATCCAGGATGGGGCTTCTGGGAAGGGAGTCCTGGCTTTTCGTCCCCTTACATTGATAGTCTCTTCTTAGTATAGATTGGAAATAAACTGAATTCAGTATGTCACTAGCTGTAGCTATGTTAGTTATGTGGCTATGTATAAATATTGGCAAATGCACTGTTGTATATACCAACTAAATCAACACACTTTGCTGTTTGTGTGGGTTATCTACCATGTGTGCTTTTTAAGTTTTAGTCAAAACGTTAACATAAGAGTAGAAAACTGTAAATGTACCAGGCATGCTCTAACCCAGGTTCTCAACTGGGAAAGATTTGTCCAGCAGGGGACATTAGACAATGCCCAGACATTTTTATTTGTTGCAACTTGGCAAGGGGTTGTGGGGATGCTACTGGCATCTAGAGGGAAAACATCCTACAATTTACAGGTGTTTTAGTGTCCTTGGCTGCTCAAGCAAATACCATGCAATGGGTTGGCATAAACAATGGGAATTTATTAGCTCACGGTTTTGAGTCTAAAAGAAAGTCCAAATCAAGGTGTCATTGAGGCGATGCTTTCTTCACAAAGACTGGCATTCTGGGGCTGGCTGCCAGTGATCCTTGGTCCTGGGCTCCTCTGTCATGTGGCAATACACATGGTGGCCTCTCCTGGCCTTTCTCTTCTCTTCTGGGTTCCATTGACCTTCAGCTTCTTGCTTCCTGTGGCTTTTTTTCCTGTCTGAATTTCATTCTGCTTATAAAAAACTCCAGTACTAGGATTAAGACCCATCCTGATTGAGTTGGGCCACACCTTAACGGAAGTAGCCTCATCAAAAGGTCTACTTACAATAGATTCATATCTACAAGAATGGGTTCCGTCTAATAGCATGTTTTTCTGGGGCACATCCAGCTCCAAACCACCACAACAGAGAAGCCCTCGACAACAAAGAGCTATCCCACCAAAGTGTCACAGAGCCAAGGCTGAGAAACCCTGCTCTAACCAGTGGCAAAAAAGTCTCAACCATGTTCACAGAATGGCTAGTTCAATTATTATCATTAGTATCAATGATATTGTTACCCCAGTACTAAAAACCCTGCCCTCACAGTGCTTTGTAAGATGATCAATGCCATTTAGCCATTATTCCATTTAATTTCCCACAACTTCCCTAACATATTAGATGTGGAATTATCTACATAACAAATGAGAAACTAAGAAACCAAGTGCCACATAATGCTTCAGTGTCAGAGTCAGGATTTAAATCCAGCTTTAAGGCTAACCCACTCCTAGTTAGAAATACCCACGACATGAATGACTCTGTCAAGCAACGTCACAGTAATAGAAGGAGAGGCTGAGGAATGTGTGCCTTGCTTTTCTTTATGCTCCTCAAGAGCACACCAGCTAGAATCAGTTAGCATGTGAGGAACACATTCCTTTTCTTTACAGAAGTATATTTTGGTTTCCTCTCTAATCCTTTTTATTAATTTCACTCTTTTTTAAAATGCCATTGGTTTAGGAATCCATTAAGTGCAAACAGATCATAGTTTCTGTAGAATGAAGACAGAATCAAAAGTGTGGAGAGAAAGGATGGGGGCGGTAGTGAATAAAGGAAAGTCAGAAAAATGGAGAAAGGGAAAGAGTAAAAGGAATCCCTGTTGTTTCCTGGTAGGTGGCTGAACATCATAAACCTGTGAGGCCTATGCCGAATTCCTGGGTCAATTGCCCTTTCTTTGACCCAACTCCCTTCATCATCCTTTCCCTGATTCACACCCATTCAGCCTCCTTCCAGAATCGTCAAAGTCCACCACAGCTTGGACTCCACATGTCTATCACTCCCTCCTCTGCTACTGTCAGAACTGTGGGGATGGTGACCATAAAGATGGGCCTCATCCTCTATTTCTGCTCCTCTGACACAGCTTTCATGTGTCAGCCTGTGGGCTCATGTCATATAGTCCACTAAGCTCTTTAGTGCCTCTCATGCCAAGCTTTCCAAACATCTGGCAAGGATGGATCAATATTTGGATGGAAACTTGGGCATGGCATGAAGGTCAAAGCCAAGCTGAACTGAGAGATCCTGGTCCTCTTGGTTAAGTTCCCTTGGCTGGTCAGACAATCATTTTTGTTCAGCAAACATGGCTTAAATATCAGGACCTATCCAAAGCAATACAACTATGGCATGATCTCTGCCTTCTAGGACCTCAAAATCTAGTGGAGGGCCCGTGCAAGTGTTTTAGCCCAGGATCCCAAGAAAACAGAACCTGAGTCAAAAGCATCTATGCTAAGATTTTATTGGGATAGGGTGAAAAGGTGTACAAAGGAAAGGGAACAATAGTGAAAGAAAAAGAAAAGGCATTACAGTAGGGAGAACAAATTCAAGAGAATGTATTAGTGAGCTGGCCATAGCTTACAACAAACCTAGCTTATTTCTTATTCTCTCAATGAAACAGCTGTGTCCTGGAACAAAGATGAATGACTTATTTGCCATCTCCTCCCCATCTCCTCTCTCACATTGATCAAAAATCCACCCAATAGGATATTAATCTCTCTGTTCTTCCAAGTTGTTGCCCAACAACTCCAAGCAGACCCTGGAGGAGCCAGTGCATCCGTAAGTACAGTCTGGATTGTGCATAGGTATTGCTGAGTCTCCTTTTTAGTCAGCATCACACATGGGAATTTCTTTGGTCTGGGGTAGAAATTGCAACAGCTAAGGCTTTATGACAGTGGCCACTCATACCTGGAAGCAAGATAAGCTCTGTGGCAGAGTGCCAAGAAAATCCAGGGTGGTACCTGACCTGAGTCTATCACGTTAGTAAGGATGGTGTGGTGTACTGCATACCCAGCCAAACGGAAGATGAAGGCAAGAGCTGTGAACGTTTTATTCATAAAGGGACACAGGTCTTGACAATTTCCTACTTTCACCTCAGTATACATTGAACATAGTAAAACAGCAGTATTTTTCCCCTTTCTGGTAATAAATCTTAATGATTCCAACTTGCCAGAAGTCATAAAAAACCATCCAAACTTGGTGATGAATTGATAACATCCCACTACTCATAAAACATCAGTGCATCAAATGTGGGTTCATTATTAGTGATTTAAAATGTTACAAACTTAGATACAGTGAAAAATAAATGTAAACAGCATCAGAGCATGACAGTCAAGCTATGGATGTAATTTGACCTAGTTCTATAGATATTTAGAAACACTGGTTCCTACATACAGGACTATTTGAAGCATGTAGCAAGCATACATCTCACAGTTATCATGCACTTAGAAGCATTATAGAAGGTGGTTGGCATGTAGGTGGGTAAGCTGTTTCATTTATAAATAGCTCCACCACCAACATGTCCACGGCCACTAATTTTCCAAGATAAACAGTCATGTCTGGTGCATGTGCCTTTACAATCCTTGATTAATGCCAACAGCTTTGCTTGAACACACACCACACTACAACCACATTTGTCCCACATCTTGCACAAGTTCTCTTTGTACCAACCACTCCCAACACATGTGGTCATTATGTACACACATGAGTATATGCCCACAAAAGAAGTAAGAGTGTGGAAATTGAGAACATAAATGGTACTACAGACTCAAGTAGGGCACGGATGTGTATGGTAAGTAGGGGTGAGTGGCTCAGTAGTCAAAGAAGCAGGGATAAAGGAACTTGTCAAGTGAGTGGGAAAGAAGTATAGGAAATACAGGGGATTCTGAAGAGTCCATTAGGCATGATCATTTAACATGGAATCAGCAGAATGAGACACACACTGTCTTTGGTATATCAGCTAGCGGAGACAGAGAGTAAGGGAAACTAGGGTTTGAATCCCAGCTCTGCTACTTGTGTCAGTAACCAGCTGTGCAGGCTTCCACATGTTGTTTAACCTTTCCAAGGTTCAGTTTCTGTCTCATTGGAATGGGAATAATAATATTCTCCCCAATATCAGGTAGTTGTGCATGGTTGGCAATACTTTGCATCACAAACAATTTTGTATAATGGAGTCCTAGACAAATGGTAGTCATTTTAGGCAATGAAAGGCCAGTGGCATGGTTTCCTAAAGGAGCATCTTAGTTTGGCTATAGGGAAGTGTTGTGTAGGAAGGAGTTTTGCAGAGAGGAGAACCTACAAACCATCAGTGGTATAGTGGGTAGGCTTGCAGGGCCTAGGATGTTGCATCTGGCCTGTAGGCATCTCCTCTGCAGGCTCTACCAAGGCCCAAAACTCAGAATGTCTAAAATAAAACTTGCCCTCTTTTCCTCAAAACTAACTCCTCCTCCCAAGTTTTATTTACTTGTTCATTCATTCATTCATTTACTCACTCATATATTATTCATTAAACATTCTTATAATGCCTATTGTATAAGCATTGTCTTTGGGAGCTGATGAAAAGAATTAATAAATTAATAAATTTATTAATAAAATAATAAATTAACAACAGCACCTTCTCAATCATTCAAAATGGAGATCTCCTGGTTATTTCTGTCTCCTGGGCAGTTCTAATGTTCCTTACATCTGCTCTGTCCTTGTCTTTTCTTATTTGGACTCCTAGTTCTCTGGTTACCCTGTCCCACTTCTGTTCATCTTACACATATGGCCAAGTTGATGTCCTAAAATTGCATATATTATCATACTACTATCATGCCCAAGACTTTTCTGTGTGTCCCCACTGCCTGATTAATTAAGTACAAATTTCTTAAGGTCCCTTTCAACATGAACCTAACCATTCCTGGTTGCCCTATCTTCCATTACCCCCCCCCCTATCTGCTTAATTCTCTATTCCAGAGATTGGAAATGTCTGGTAGGCACTCTTCCATGTTTCCCACCTTGCCTCTGGATCACACAACTTCTTCCTGCTGGTAGGGGCATCACCTCAGTACCTTCCCTCCAGCCACTACCAATCAATCAGAGATGGGCCAACCCTACTCTGGTCATCTTAGCAGAAAAACAGGATCAGGATCTAACTTAGGTTCAGACTATTCTGTTGCTGCTATTATTTTTTAAGGCAGGATCAATTAATCTGTTACCAAAGGTAAACATGCCCCAGCAAACAAAGATGTGAGCTTCCAGACACTTAGGAAAATAATAATATTATTGGAGGACTATTTAAAAAGTGAGTCACTTCTAAGCACAAGTGTAAGGACAACTACCACAAACCATTTCAAAATTCCTTTTACACAGTCATTGAGAGGTTGGGCTCCAAGAATTATAAGAACACACAAAGGGAAATTAGATCATTCTTATATTAGACAACAAAACCTATCAGATTCCATTCTAAATGTTAAGTGGGTAGCAGAAATGGGGATTCTCTTACACTGCCCAGCTAGCTTCACATGCTACCATTGAGACTGTCAGGCCAGCTCTTAGGATATTAATCATGAATTGCCTGGCAGATTCAGCCATGAACATTTCTGGGAGTACGGGGAGAACGATCAACTTCTTTCTAAAAAAAATCAAGAAAAAAATGGGTATGACTTTAGAATCTAAATACAATCTCTAGATATGGGTCACTTGTAATTTTTTCCTTGTTTTTTTCCCTCAAATCTCAAAGTTTCATCTCTGAAAGGACTTGGATAGAATGAAATTGTGCATAAAAGACATGTCATTTATCCTTAAAGAACACAGAATTGTGTGTTATAGTTCTTTTGTGCCTGCTACAGTGATTGAAACTTAAAAGGTAGTATGTGAATATTTAAATATTAGGAATGTTTCAAAATCTGCCAGGATACTTAGATGGCATCTTTCAGAGCTCTCTAGAAACCACTGCACTGTGAGGAGTTGTGTATGTATGTGTGTGTACACGCATGTGTGCATGTGTGTGTGCATGAGTGTGTTTGATGAGGGGCATGAAAAGGACAGCAGAAGAGTGACTTGGGTAAAGATTCATTTAACTGAGGCCCTCCTGAGAGGTCTCAAGGTGATTTTTAGCTTCATCCCTTAAAGAATCAATTTTTGTGTTTCTGTACATTTGTTTGCTTCTTTCCACATGAATGATATATTGATTATTTTGAAAAGTGTTTCTTCACCGGTATTTTGTCAAAACCCATGCCAATCGTTCCACTGGTGATCAAGCCATTCGATCAAAATGTATCTCCCTCATGGGATTGATCTGGGCAACTTGGGAAACATGAAGTTCAGTGGCAGGCTCCATAAAAAGTAAAATTTTGAGAAACAGCCTTAAATCAAGAGCAAAAATATAGCATCTTCCTTGGATGCTCTTTCTCTGTTGTTCCTTACCCCTCCCCCACCCCCAAAAGTTCTAGGAATGAATTTAAATGGAGACAGTGGCAGGTTATCAAAGCTATGCTATCTCCAAATAAATCACTGGGTTCAATTTTGCCATTTTCTCTGCGATGGGTCATTCTACAGTCTTGCTTTAGGAGGATGTTATAATAAAACCTCTATATAAATACATTGTGATGAAGTCAGGCAACTTATTGAGAGCCCTCACTCATGTTGCTTCAGACTCATCTACAGAGTTGGATTATGAAGGAACAGGACTACATGCTTCCTCATGGAATCAAGGATTTGGGGCATAGAATGGGTAGATCTAAGGAGAATTTGTTCACCAAATGAAATCCCAAAGAGATCTAGAAAAATAAACGTGCAAGACTGTAAGCAACTTTCTGTGCCCCAGAACCCATCAACGCATTGTTTTGGAGTTGTCTTTTCTATTAGGCCGGACCATGAGCCATCATGGGCACCCCAGGGCACCAACTGCAGGTGTGGACTCCAGGGCACCATCTGCAGGTATGGACTCAAAAAAACACACTACTGTTTTATCCATCAGATTCCTTCCTCCCAAGAAGGGTTTAGCTTAGGACAGATAATTTTAAATAATATTAATGAGCCTTCTAGTTGCAACTTGACCCTTTTATAGATGGGTGTCAAGATGGAAAAACCAGGGCGATGCCCAAGAATATTTTACTTAAAAGTCTCATTCGCAGTGCAGCCATTCAGTATGCATTTAGGTTAAAGAACTAGACCTAAACCTAGAACTCTAAACTCTAGAACAGCACTGCCCAATAGTAATTTCTGTGGTGATGGAAATATTCTATAATCTGCACTGCCCATATGGTAGCCACTAGCCACATGTGGCAATTGAGCACTTTAAATTTGGCTACTGCAACTGGGGAGTTAAATTTTCAATTTGAGTTAATTTAATTTTAAAAAGTTAAATTGCCAAATGAGGCTAGTGGTTACGATATGGACAAGAGAACTCTAGAGTAGTAAGTCATTCACACATGTGGCTGCTTATTGGAATAACCTGGGGAGTTTTTAAAATAAAATGTCAATACCTAGGTCCCACCCCCAGAGGTTCTGATTTAGTTTGGTGTGGGGAGTAGCCAAGGCATCAGGGTTTTTAACAGCTCTCCAGGTAATCACAATATAAAGTTTGAGAACTCCTGTTCTAGAAGACACTGCCAGAGCTAACTGGTTAATCCAATCATTAACCATCAAATCCTTGGACATCACCATGCAATACACAGGTTGGTCATGTCCCCAAAGCAAGTTCTTTTCAGACAAGAGATACCTGCTCAGTGACAGGCTCCACCGTGAATCTGTTCTAACAGTGCCCTTAATATACTCCAAAATGACCATTGTGTGGGGCTCTGCTCTTGCAAAGAAATACCTATGGCAAAAATAAATGGCAAATGAAGGCAAGAGAACCTTAGTGAACTCAGAGGGGCAAAGAGACAGACGAGTCATCTATAGTCAAAGGAAAAGCCTCAGGTGAAATGAGTTGTCCTTGCCCCAAGATACAGAAGATAAAAGAGGCCATCTCTGGCACAGGGGCTTTGCATGCTACGCAGACAAAGCATTGTGTGTTCAACCTGATTGCATCCTGGGAAATAGTCACCAAAGGAGAAACCGCATTAGCAAATGAGCATCAGTTTCCCCTAAACGCAGGTGCCCAGAGACACTACCCACATGGCCTGGTGTTCCGTGCATTCTGTGTTACAGGCAGCTGCATAGGAAGGGGAAAAAAAGACTGAAACCCAGCCTGTCGTCATTAAATTCTTTAAAGCTGCTTCCCAAGCCTCAGTTCTTTTCCCTAGGCATCCTGTAAACCCCAGGTCTTTAATTGGCTATTTTTTAATGAATTTTCTCTCCTGCTCTTACAAAGCAGGAGCCAAGCTCCCTGAAATGCTTGTATTCACACTTTTCCCCCTACTCTTGGATGAGGAAATCATTGTGCAGGCAACTGGCTCCTCAGCACTGAACGCCTCATTCCAGCAGCTGACCCCTCGCCAGCACTTTAGCCAGAGGGAGAGGCTCAGGTCCTCTGGGAAAAAGGGACGCAGTGAGAGAAGCCACTCCAGGGCTGCCCAACTGCCGTTGGCCGACAGCACCTTCATCTCTTACTATCCTCGCGTTTTTCTGTTGAGTAGCTTTGATTTTCTCTGTAAGGTTCAGGGAACATCTGTTTTTTGCTGTCTGGCCAATAGTAAAACCTAAATGCTCCATTCAAAGAAGGATAAACAATTACCTGATTCTTTCTATGCTTAGGAAAGAAATCCTCTATTAAACCTTCAGTTCTTATTGCATTACATTAAATCCCACTTGGAGAGACAAGTTTGCGTACCTTAACTCAACATATTCAAAATATTGGTTAAAAAGCCTGCTTGATCAGAAGCCCCAAAGGGCTTTAGAGAAACCCAAGTTTATGTTTGCTGTGGATCAAAATGTTGACAGATTTAATCAATCAATAATAAATATGGGCTTTTTCATATTGGACACACAAGATATGTCTTTTTAAAAATATATACTTTCATTATTAACATAATATATTTCTATTTTTAAAAGTTATAAAGAAGAGTTAAGCAAAAAGATCATCAAAATTACCCAAAATCCCACTCTCTAGGGATAACTTCTGTTAACAGTTGCATGTACTGTCCTCCTTTTTACCTTCAATGACCATGTAAGAAAGTAAGTTAATGACATCTTTTCCATGGCCAACTGTGATGCACAAGGAAAACCCATTGCAGTGCTGGTATACAGGAAACCCTGAAGACCCCACACCCTTCTGTCTAGTGCAAATCCCCAATCCCCTCCACACACTATTTGACAATCAATCAGTAAATATGTTATAAACACCTTTCTGAGCTGTACTGTAATGATGCTAAAATTCTCAGTCCATTCTCTGCCTCTAAATCTAGTTGGGGAAACCAAAATAAACACACATGATCCAAATAAAGGAACAATAAAAGATCCATGCAGGTATATGATCAAACAAACAGTGGTGTAGACTTTCACAGAAGAATCCTAAAAGGATAAGGTAGTTTGGAAGAGTTTATGGATTCAGTTGCTCTTGGTTAGATATTGTTAGAGAAGGCAGGAGGTAGAAGAAGTGGACAACCCAGGAAAAAGGATAAAATTTAAACTCTTAAGTATAGTATATGAGGTGCTTCTTAATCTGTCTCCCAACTTTCTCTCCGGTCTCATGTCCCAGGAGACTGGATTGACAATCATTAACAACACAAGAGCCCCCCAAACTGCTTCTTCTTTTATACCACCACACCTGTGTACATGTTCCTTGGTCTAATCGGAACATCTCTGCTTCACCACTCCCCCACCATCACCACAGTCACCTATCAATTCCTATTTATCCTTCAACAAGCTCAATCCTGACATCACAAACTCCAGGATGCCTGGGGTCCCTGGACCACCACTAGCCCTTGTAGATATATTGGCTATTATCCTGGGCATATTTTAAGGGTGAGAACCGTATTATTATTCTCTGTATCTCCAACATGTAGCACACAGCCTGGCACATTGCAAGTATTCCCTGAAGGTTTACTGGAATTTAGTTGAGATGAATTGTCTGTGTAAAGGAAATAAGGAGCCAAATTGGAGTGTGACACAGGGCCAGGATCTGAAGAAAAGCTGGTGATGGAATTGTTGTGAAGAGAAGCCATCAGGAGGGTAGACATGTCATGTGGGGTCATCCTGTGAGTGAAGGCCCTGACTTGTTAAATGGCCTGACATGTTGGAAAACCACAAAATAGGCAATACAACAAGAACATTAGATTCAAGAGGGGGAATGCAGGAGACTTGGGCAGATGTGTCAAAGTGCAGGACCTCAAGGCAGTAGGGACCACAGAAGGGCTACAAACATATGTTCAGATCTGAATATGCGAAACAAGGCTCAGCAGCAGCATGGGAGATGGCAAGGTAGGGCCAGAGCCCAATTTGGCCAATGTACTCAGCGAACTCTACAGATGGCAGGGGTAGGCAAAAGAAACAGTGCCAGTGGGAAGGTAAAGGGCATGAGAAATGGATGGAGAAGAGGTGAAATCAACAGGGTTGCACTGATGGGAAAGAAAGATCCAGATTTCTCACTTGGTGATGAGTGACAGAGATACTATTCATAGAAATGGGAAATATAAGGCAAGCAGTAGGAATGGAGGTCGGCCACAAGTTCAACTTTGAACATGAGTACTTTGAATCCCATGGGACATCTAGTTTTTATAAAGTAAACAATTAGGTTGTGGTTTGAGGTTTGTTGGTTGTTTTTTAGGCTTTTTTTAAGTAACAACTAATATTAGAGTTTCATTTGAGATGAAAGTCTGACTCTTTAGAAATGTACCACAGATTTTCATGACATCACCACCTAAAATGTACACAACTGTCACTTAGGGCAAGCAGGACCCAACTCATCACCACTCAGTTGTGATCTGGAAACAAATAGAAACCACAAAGCTAACGGAAAGCGACAATCCACCTCTCAAAGAACAAAATTTAAATATAGACATTTTCTCTTTACTGTTGCACAAGATAAAAGGAAATCAACAGCCCCTGGATGCCTGATAGTCTTTACTTTTCTTTCAGGGCACAATGAGCTGTTCAGCCACCTGTCCTAACGGCCAGGGGTAAGCAGTCCCAGAAGAGGGGCAAGAACTCTCTGCATCATGCCAAAGAGGAAAATTTGACCTTATAGTGTCTCACACATGTAGAGGACATAAGCAATGTCTATCTGCCATTCTTTGGTCCTACATACACTTCAAATCAAGGCCATGCCAATTCCTAGTTGTGTCACCAGATACAAATCGCTTATTCTCCCTGAGCTTCATTTTCACCTCTATAAAATAGGATGATCACAGAACCTACATTGAAGGGTTGTTGTGAGGATTTAGAATGTTAACACATGCGAAGGACTTAGAATAGTGCCTGGGTTATGGTAAACAATCAGTGGGAGTTACTTACTTATTCAGAAAATAATGATTTTGATGTTTTCCATCTGTTTATGCCAGAAGCTTGCAAGCTGCAGGGACCTAACCTGAGCAGAAAATATCCTGTGATTTTCCTAGTGTCCAGCATCTCCAGATTCCACTGGGGTCATCCTACTCAGAAGGACAACGGGGAAGAGAAGGGGAAACAAAGGGTGCCTCTCCTGGCCTTCCCATTGGGAATTCCAGCAGACAGACATGACAACCATAATTTTAAGCCACCTAGGGAGGGTGCCTTGCAGTGGTCCAAGCTTGGCCATGCTCTCTCACATGTTCCTGTGACCAGCCCACTGTTTCCTCTTTCTGGAATGCCCTTCACCGCTCCCCTCCCGTACCTTGCCAATTCCTGTTTGGAACACCTGCATAACAGAGTAGGTGACAGCTATAAAGTGATCTGCTTCTTTCTAGTTGTGTGACCTTGGGTAAATTACTTAACTTTTCCAAACCTCAATTATTTATCTGTGAGGTAGGGACAATAAAGTACCCACCTCAAAAGACTATGAAGAGAATTACGCAAAATAATGTATACTACCTGCTGTTAAATGCCTACCCAGAGAAGGCACATCACATGTGCTCCCCCTTTAGTTCTAGTGGAAAATCTTCCTCGATGACTCCAGGAAAGGTGAAGCACCCCTGCTCTCTCATCCTTTATAATCTGCACATGCCTTGTGTAGCACAGCAGCCTGTAACCCCTCTCTTGTAGGTCTGTCCCCTCTGTTAGAGATACCTACAAAAAAAGCAGGAAACACTTCTGGTGCATATCAGAACCCCTGAGATCTAGCATAGCTCTTAGTACACCAAGCATCCGTCACATGTCTGCTGAATAAATGAATCTGCAGGGTAAAAGGTGTTCAAGGAAAGTTAACTAAAATAATCTCATCCTCCCACACATTTACAAAAGTGTTCGATTGTAATTTGTTACATCTTAAAATCTGTTCATGCCAATGAAATGTGTTATATAGCTTCCTATATTTATGCAAAAGGACTTTTTTAATGAGTGTGATTTGCTTATGTGGTCATGTATAAAACTCCTCCAAGTTATTGGAGCTATGGTATCTCCAGGGAATTAGGGACAGAAGCAAAAACCCAGATTCCTATCTCTGGATTTTAGGCGAGAACTTGAAAGTGTTCCATCTCCCAAGAGTTGAGACCTTTTCCAATGAGTCATGCCAAAAGATATTTTCAGGAGTTCCCCAAAAATGTAATTACGGACAGCATAAACAAAAGGAACGAAGGGAAAATGTTCATGAACGTTTTTTACTGACCATTCAATTTGGTCTGAAAATGGATACATTTCTCTGTGTGTTTCTAATTGAAAGTGGTCCCCTGGTGGATGGCACCAAGAGCCTCAAGTGTTTGCTTCCTCACTTTGTCCGGAACCTGGTCAGAATCCCCATCAAGTGGCTGGGCCATAATTTGCCCTCAGGGAGGAGGAAAGCCTGGGAACATGGGGAAGCTTTAGCTGCAGAATAAGAAACACAAAAGAAACAGTTATTAAAAAGGAGGCGAGGAGGCCATAACCTGTGCTTCAGTGCTAAACTAGACCCTTAGAAAAAATTATCTAGGTAACTCCAAAATTGGTAAAATAGTGTGAAAGCAAGATAAAGAACGTTTTTCTCTTTGACAGTTATGTTGCGATGTCCATGCCTTAAAAATGGAACTTGAGTTGATTCAAATTTCTCCATTTGAGCCTAGAATGGTAGCTCCACAGAAGATTTGGGGCTGTTTTGTTCACTGCTCTAGTCCAGTGCCTTAAACAGTGCATGCCAAGGAGCACTTGCTCTGTAACTGTGTGTTGAATGAGTGAAGGAGTTAACGAATGAATGCCTAAATCTACTGTACAAATTTGTTTCCGAAAAAATATAAGACTAATACAGAATGTTCACTTACCCTTCACAATTTGATTCACTTCTGAAAAGGTTCTTCTGAAATAGTCTTTTCTGAAGTTCCACAAAGCTTGTTTCAGGCAAAAACGTGAATCTAATAATACTCAATTATCAAGCGTCAGTTTCCAAAATACCTGCCACTTCCTGGATCTAATTTTGTTTCAGTTCTATAAGGAGACCACCCAATTGAAGAAGGAAGTATTTTTATCTCCATGCTAATTTGGTAAATCATTTTTCCCCCGGAAGAGTAAGGCTATATCGGGCACATGCCAGATGTGTGGTAGTGAGCAAGCCACTAGGGAGGGAGCGGAGACCCCCAGCCTCACGGCAGTTAAGAGGCAGGTCAGTGGGGCCTGGTGGAAACCGCGTACTGTGATGGGCTTTCCATGAAAACGTAGCTGTCAGTCAGGGAGTCCAAAGAACTGGGAGGGCCCAGGTCTCCAATAACAGGGCTCAGGTATAAAATGCAGTTTCAAGTGAGCATATTTTTCTTGGTTCTCACTGGTCACTAGGTCAGAGGTCCCTGCTCTCCACGGTAATCACTTCTCAAAGACTGTACTCACAAATCATGCAGAGGATCACATTTTATATCAAGGGAGGCAGGTGAAGTAACTAGTTAAGAGCATGAGCTCTGGAGCCAAATTCTCTGGGTTCAAATCCCAGTCCTACTAGCAAGTTAATTAACAGCTCTGTGCCTCAGTTTCCTTACCTATAAAATGTAGAAAATAATAATACCTACCTCATATAGCATCACTGTGAAAGTGGAAGGAATGGATATGTATTACTAATCTATAATGAACTGATAGATTACAACAGCAGCGGGCATATACTACATTCTGGTATATTTCCTAATACGCTCTATTGTAATTTCATGTATCTTATTTCATGTGTATATCTCATAAAACTTATTAAATTGGTGACGGAGTTATAATACAGCCCCAATGATTATAAAATCATGTAGTCCTCAGCAAAGAATAAAATCATGGCCATTGGTAAGAGACATAATATATTTTTAAAAAGTAAATTTTCTAAATAATCTCACAAATGTAGATCCTTCCATTTGCCCCCTTGCAACAAGCAATAACTGCTTCACTGAGTGCAAATGTTGATCTGCCAAAGCTGGTGATGAGCTGAATTGTTTCGTCTCGTAGGCCAGAGGACAATTGTCATAAGCCTATGTTGCAAAGTCTCCCCCAGAGGTTTTCAAGGTGAGAGGTGGCGTCATCCCATCCCATCTCCCATCTCCCGAGCAACCCCAAGGGAAGAACTCATTATGACACAGTGATTTCTCGCTTCAGCCTGACCTCCACACAGCATCATAACTTGGGTAAAAGCCAAAGACTTTATCACCTTTCTTATTCTTCTGCTCATGTGTCTGGGGTCCAGTTGAGCCATCGTACAAATTGACTCCAAGCTCCGGTGATGATAATTGGCTTGCTTTTCAGACATGCCAAGTTCCACCTTCATTTCAGCACTCAGATGAGAGCTAAACACTGCTGCCTCTCGCTCTCTCATTTTCTCTACCCACCTTTCCATCTCTCTTCTTTGAGATATTTCTGCCAAGAAAGAGAGAATGTCAAGAGATGCCATCATTTCATTAACTTCTCCCCCATCAGAAGTGTTCCTGATTTGACTTAGTATAACAACTCTGCCCCCTTGTCTCAGACTAATCAAATACTCATGCATTCAGAATCCAAATGTCGAATTCCAGTGTGTTATTCTCATTCCTTCAGTTCAGCTGAAAGCCACCTGGTGACTCATCATGTTTGTTTATTTCCATTTCCCAGTCCAAAAGCCTGGACATCTTTACCTGTACCCTGGCCCCACTCCCAACGTCCGGTTCCCAAGTTCTCAGTCTTCTCCTCCACCCTGTCCATCTTGTCCAGCTGCCTCCGCTTTTCCTTGGCTGTCCCAGGCCCCTTGCCATGGTGATTGGCATATCTCCTAAATTGTCTATACACTGCCCACTCAAATTCATCCCTCTCACTGGTCCCAGAGGCGGTTCCTAAAGCACGACTGTGCTTAGCTTTTGCTGCTCTCCCTATTCCCTGTGCGATGCCCACCTGTCCTTGGGAAGGAAGTTTCCAAACCTCAACAGAGTTGGAGGACTGCTATTACAGGCAATTGCATGAGTTCAGAGCATAGGGCTTTGCTGCTGACAGTTCTGAGGCTAGCCTCTGGCTCTGCCACTTGCTAGCTGGGTGGCCTTGGGTATTACTGCCCTTCTATAAACCTGGTACTTTTTAAAAATAACAATCACAGTGCCTTTCTCAAAGGGTTGTTGTGATCATTCAATGAATAACACAAATGCAGGGTTGATCCAGGGCTGAGCAGCCCACAATGAGAGCTCAGCAAAGGCTGCCCGTTACTAGTGCCAGCTGCCCGTTGCAGTCTTTCACCCTGCCTGGGCCTCCTCCTCCCCATGTCAGTTTGCGCTGCAGCTACATCTT
>PVKH010007590.1:0-20094 GCA_004027955.1 Chaetophractus vellerosus | reverse complement strand
TGCGGCGACGCACCGAGTCGGCCCTCCACGGCGGCAGCTCGCTCCGTTCGAGGGTGGCTCCATTCCGTTTTCACGGGCGGCTCTGCTCCATGTTTTGCGGGCAGCAGTCCTCCATGTTTTTGCGGGCTGCTGGCTTCCGCTTCGCAGGCAGCAGCTCCGCTTTTCACGGGTGACTTTGCCATGCCCGTGGGGGCTCCGCCCTGCCCGTGGAGGCTTTTTTTGCCTTGCCCACGGCGGCTTTTGCCCCGCCCATGGCGGCTTGCCTTTCTCAAGGCCGTCTGCCCGCTAGGAGAGGTCCCCGGGAACCGAACCCGGGCCTCCCATGTGGTATCCCAGCGTGCTCTTTATCCACTGAGCTATCTAGCCGGGCCCTTGTTAAGGATTTTTGAGTCTTTGTTCATGAGGGATATTGAGGGATATTGTCTTAAATTTTATTTCCTGATTTTTCTAAATTAAAAAGATTTCTAATCTCATTGTTTTGTTTTGATATCAGGATTATGTTGGTCTCAAATTGAGCTGAGAAGGGTTTTCTTTTTAAAATTTTTCTTTTGAAAGATTTTATATAAAATATGTATTATTTCTTCCTTAAATATTAGATAGAATTTATCAGTGAAATTATCCAGGCCTGGAATTTTCTTTGTAGGGAGGTTTAATTACAAATTAAATTTCCTAAATTAATTATAGAGCTATTTGGATTTCTATTTTATTGTATGTCATTTTGGTAAGTTGTATTTTTGGGGATGTTTGTTCATTTCATCTGAGTTGTTAAATTTATTGTCATGAAGTTCAGAATATTTTCTTGTTTTCCTTTTAATTTTTGAAAGCTCTATAATGATATTCCATCTTTGATTTGTGACACCAGCAATCTTTTTTTTTTCTTCTCTTTTACCTTGGTGAGGCTAACTTGAAGTTTGTCAATTTTGTTAATCTTTTCAAAGAAGCAACTTTTGCTTTCATTGATACTTTGTTTTATTGTTTATTTTCTATTTGATTATTTTCTCTTTTATGGACCAGTAAATAGTCTCTTGGCAAAAGTTTCCTGTGCACTTGAAAGAATTGTTGGGTATATTGCTCTCTAAGTGTCAGTTAGGTTAAGTTGATTGTTAGTATTAGTGAAGCCTTTTAAATCTGTAGTAATTTTCTGTCATTTTTTTCTGTTACCAGAGAGGAGTGTTTAGATCTCCAACTATAATTGTTGGCTAGCTTTTTTCTCTTTCAGTTCTGTTAATTTTTGTTTTATATATTTTGAAGCTCTGTTATCAGATGTATGCCCATTTATGGTTGTTTTGTCTTTTACAGGATATGACCCTTTGTCATTATGGAATGCCTTTCTTTATTCCTGGGAATTCTTTTTGACCTGAGGTCTACTTTATCTGTTAATAATATATCCACTTACTCTTTCTTAAGACTGGTGTTTGCAAATCTTGTCTTTTTTTCATCAATTTATTTTTAACTTACTTATGACTTTATTTTAATGGCATTCCTTGTAAACAAGGTGTAGTTGAATCTTACTTTTTCAAAAATTCAGACTGGCAGTTTCTTTTATTGTAGCGTTAAGTTTATTTAAATTTAATGTAATTGTTGGTATGATTGGCTTTATTACTCCCCCTTTGCTATTTGTTTTCATTTCCTATCTGTTCTCTGTTCTTTTTTCTTTGTTTCCTGCTTTCCTTTGAATTGAGTGGTTTTTAGTATTTCATTCTGTCTTTTCTTCAGATTCTTTAAGTTTTTTAAATTTCTTTAATGGCTGCTCTATGGTTTGCAATTAAGTACCTTTAACTTATCACTGTCTACCATCAAATGATATTATACTGCTTGGTATATGGCATGAAAGGCTAACAACAGTATGCATGCATTTTCCCTCTTTTTTCCTTTGTGTTATTGCTACCATCCATTTTACTTATACTTATGTTATAAATCCCACAATATATTGCTGTTATTTTTACTTTAAACAATTATCTTTTATAAACATTTAATACGATATTTAGATCATTTATATTGGATGTGATTTTTGGTATGAAATTGATAATGACTTAAGTCTGCTATCCTACGATTTATTTTTTATTTCCCCCATCTAACCTTTATTCCCCCTTTCCACCCTCTTTTAGATTGGATATTTTTTATGATTCCTGTTTTCTTTATTGTCTTCTTATCTATACCTTAGATTTTGGCTTTTAAAAAATTATATGATTCCATTTATATGAAGTGTCCAGAACAGTCAAATATAGAGACAGAAAACATATTAATGGCTGCCTAGGGTTTGGGGGAAATAGGGAGTGACCGAAGAGTATAGAATTTCTTTTTGGGGTGATGAAATGTTCCAAAATTGATTGTGGTGGTAGGTGCACAATTCTGTGAACATACCCAAAACCATACATACTCCAAATAGCATGTGCATTATATCCTACAGAGCAGTTATTAGAAAATGTATTATTGAAGTAGTTAGTTGATTAAAAGTAAAATATTTTCATTTTCTTCAATTTTGTGATATTTGTGGTCTGAATCAGCTTTTAAAAAATTGTACTTTATCACAATTTCCTTTCTTGCTCTCAATGAATTTCCGCTATTTACTTCCTCTTTTGACTCATCATCATCGTCATCATCATATTCTACTTCTTTTTCTACTTCTTCATAAAGAGGCAGGGTTAGAGGACTGAGGATATCTTCCTCCATAAAATTCAAGCGGTTGGGGGCTGGCTGTGGCCCAGTGGATAGGGCGCTGGTTCACCACATGGGAAGCCCCGGGTTCGGTTCCTGGGGCCTCTCCGGGCGGGCAGACTGCCTTGAGAGGGCAAGCCGCCATGGGCAGGGCAGAGCCACCGTGGGCGGGGCAAAAAGCCATCACGGGCAGGGCAAAGCCACCACGGGCAGGGCAAGTCGCCTGCGAACAGAGCAGAGCCGCCCACGAACAGAGCAGAGCCGCCGGTGAGCGGGGCAAGCCGCCTGCGTGGTGAGCTGACTCAGCGCATCGCCGCAACGGGGGGAGACGAAGCAGACACAGAAGAACGCAAAAATAAACACAGCAAGAACAAGCAGAAAGGGGGGATATGTAACAACAACAAAAAAATTCAAGCGGTTCATGATTTTGAGCGATAAGGGAGGGGAGGACCTTACAGTGTAGGCATACACTGATTGCCTTCATCATCAGAACTCTCTTCACTTTCACTGCTGCTTGTGCCCCTGAAGATGATTTCCAGCAGTCTCTGACTACATTTGATCCTGAAGATGTTGGTTCTTCTTTCCTTTCTTCTTTTTCTCTTTCTTCCAGTGTTTTCTGACTTCTTTCCATGGGTGTTCAATTTTCTTCAAACATTGCTTCCAAATCACATATGTAGACTTTCTCCCCATTTTTCCCCCTTCACTTTAAAGTATTGTTTCTTTGTCTTTTGGCTTACATTATTTCTGATGAAAAGTTATTGGTGCTTTAATCATTGTTCCCCCATATTAACATATCTTTATTTCTGACTGCCCTTAAGATCTTCCTGTTCATATTTTTTTTAAGTCTTTTTTTTTTTCCTCTTAACATGTTAGTTTTTAGTTTCTATTGTCTTAACCTTCAAATTCATTAATATTTTCTTCTGTACCATCTAATCTGCTGTTAAGCCCATTCAGTGTAATTTTCATTTCAGACATTTAAAAAAAATTATTTTAGAATACAACTTTTTAATAGTTTTAATATTTCTGTTGTGGTTTTTGTTTTTTTTTCCTTTTGGTTATTGGTCCCATTTTCTTCTTCAAATATTTGGTAATATTTTATATATCTGGACTTCACACCTGCCATGTTGTTGAGGGTCTGGATTTTTTTATTTTAATAGAATTAATAAAATTAAGATTTGTTCTGGCAGGCAGTTAATTTACTTGAAGATCAGCTTGACATGTTCTGGGTTTGGTTTTAAGCTTTGCCATGGCAGGTCTAGAGCTTTTAGATCTAGAGCCCTCTTCCTTATACATGACCTTTCTGGAGTCTTCACTGATTGTTCAGGGTGTGGAGTGAGGGTTTATATCCGGTTCATTGTAGCTCAAACATCTCCTAGCTCATTGTGAGTGCTGGTAGTTTTTCTACCAGAGTTATTTTCTTGCCCAACCTCATAGATTCTGTTAATTGTTTCATGTCCGGCCTTATAAATTTTCACTTTACATTTTTCACAGCTTCATATTTGGCCAAACACTCAGTGGAACTCTGATGGATGTTTGATGCCCCAAACTCTGATATCTGTTTTTCATATACAGATGTCTTTCATATACAGATCAAACATATAGTTTGGTCTCCCTCTCTTTACTCTGTGATTTCCTAGGTCTGCTTTTTACTCCTGGTGCATTTAGGAAGAAAGCTAGGGCTGTCATGGACTCATTTTGTTTATTTCCTATCTTTTAGGGGTCACAGTCCTGCACTGCCTATTGTCCAGTGTCTGATAATAGTAATTTCATATATTTTATCCAATTTTATATTTTTTCCCAGTGGGAGGGCTAATTGGGTCCCAGTTACTCTGTATTGCCCAGAAGTGAAAGTAAATGATTACTTTGAACTTTTGTGTCAGTAGTTTGTTTCACCTGCCATATTCCTCTGATGTTTCATTTTGGATTTTTTTTATTCTTGTTTGTCAAATAATATTTTTTTGAAATATTCAGCTTACTGCTACATCAGAGCATCTACCTTCTTACTATTAAATTTGGTCTTTTGCATGGAATTGCTGAATATTATCTGCATTTGTGTTTGATATAACAAATTAAGATTAAAGTATATGGGTAAGATTATATTTCTTCTTAGGATCTTCAAAAGGTTTCTACTGTGAGAAGAAAGCAAGTCCCCTTATGACTTCTTATAATGTTGAGGTTCAAATAACATAGTTACCTCTGAGCCCTTTGCATTTGATCAATTCGCAGTAGTTCTTAGAAGGCAAGTGTGCCAGTGCCTTATCTGATGGGTGAAACTGTTGGATAACCATGTCTTTTTTGTTCTGTATAAGCTGAGCTTCTTGAAATTGTGTTTTATCTTAGAATTATGATAATTGTCTTTATTCCGAGTAATTCTGAGCATTTTAGATATTGCTCAAAGTAACTTCTCTTTTACTCCTCTTTTACTTACAGAGTTATGAAAAGAAATGGGTAGGAACATGTATTTCTTAAATGCTTAAGGTAGCAAATTACTTTACATTTCTAAGTTTAAGGCCATTTATTATCAAATCTGGTTCATTACTCTGCTTCTGCTGTCTCCTAATTCAGTTCTGTTTCCATTAGCTTTTATTATTTCTTCTATTTGTAATTAAGGACAATGATGAATATTCAGTTAATTTCTCTTTTGCATTTGATATTTCAGTAACTTTTTCAATGTCATAGTTCATCTGGGTTCCTGGAAAAAATGCTATAAACAAGATAATATTATTGCCTTTCTCTTTCCCCTCTGAGGGGGAGTTTATTAATCACTATTTGCTTCTTTCTCCTCTGATCTTTTCTGAATTCCTTTAAAGCCCTATAGCACTCATAGTGTTTCCATTTATTATACAATTTCACATGTTAATATTCTTCTCATACCAGTTGCTTTTAGTTTGTGTTTGCCTTGTCTCCGTAAAACTAGATTTTAAATTATTTGACAATAAGGACCTTGTTTTAAACCTTTCCTCCCAAGCCATCCTTAAATGCCTATTTTATTTATTCTTTTCAATAATTTTAGACATACTTTTCCAGTGTTGTTTTACTACTCTTTCTATTCATTATTCTCAACTTCCTGATGCCATCAATGTCTCTCTTTTGTTAACTGCCATTGAGAGAAAGCCCATTCATAATTTGCCTTCACTTGTGATATGTACTATGCCATAACTCTCTGTCCGTTACTATTCTGAAATTTTTTTTTTCTCACAGCTTTTTAACATTAAGCGTTGAAATGGTTCATCACATACAAACATGTAAAACGAGTATCAGATCTTTCCAGCCTTAAAATCAGAGCTGTTTATGAACATTTGCCATTTAAAACATTAGGGCCTATTAAAAATCGTGTTTTCAAAGAACTTTTACTAATCTTTGGGGGAATAGCATAATTAATTAGTTTAAGAAAGCAGGAGACAAAACTGTATACATATATCACATGAAGGTGATTTATTTTATAAAATAGATACATAGGTGGAAATATATCAAAATATTTCTAAATTTTAAAAGATCACATATTTTATCTTTTGAGAAAAACAACTCAGCAAATATTATTTAAGAAATGATCAAAGGCACATTGATTTTTAATGTTAAATTAGATTTAGGAATGTCATTGTATCAAATAGTGGTTCTCAACCCCTGTTGTACGCTGTAATCAGAGTCTCTGAGTATAGGCCCTGGTTTTTGGGTGTTTTTAATAAAGCTTCTCAGGTAATTCTTTTGGGGTTAAGGTTGAGATCCATTGGAAGAGTTTTGAGCAAAGAGCTTAATTATTTTATTATTTTATTTTAAATGGAATTGTGTTTGTATACACATTTTTATCCTTGCTTTGGGATTATTTTGTTCAGTGCAAGTATGCATGCACCCTGTGCTTTTGAGATGGACTTCCACCATAATGTCGAAAAATTTATCAAAGCAATTTGCTCATGTTTGTACATATTGGATCTATGAAAGAGCTCTAAGTAATTAACCCACAAATTTCTTACATTTGACCTTGGAACATGGTAAAGAGACATTCGTATATAGTTGTTTAGGCATACACTAAAAATGTTTACCCTCCTACCAAATGACTGTCTCTAATTTTGTTTTGAACCTTATTCTTGACCTACATGGACATGGAGTAGTGGTGCTAGTTCAAACAAGGTGGCTAAATTTGTATTGTCTGCCCTCTACATTACTGAGAGATACTATCTATATTTTTTTATTTTAGCAAAGTAAATGTGCAGAGGGAAATGATGAATTGATAACAATAAGTTGGATAATGCAAGGACAAAAAAAATACTTTTTAATGGTTCTTGCTTACACACTTGTCCTGAATTAGTTCTTTTGATCACATTTACCCTTTGCAGTCCTGTCGTTGAGCCGGCAGTGGAGCTGCGGGCGGAGGCCAGACTTTTGGAGCTCGTATCCTAGCAGTTCATTGTATCATGGCTTTCCAGTATGAACTGATATATATTTGTATTTTGAAGTTCCCTGGAAAGAAATTTGCAGAATGATGTTTGATTTCCCTTACTGATGTTATGAGAAATGACCTGAATTTTCAACTCTCATATATCAATTTTTTGGTAAGAAGGAAAAACTTTGTGCAGCTTCAATTTTAAATGGCAGCCAGTTACTTTTAGATGGTGCCATTGAAATATATCACATTTTAATTTTTTTTCTGTTGTCATCTTCATTTTGACACTTAGAAGTCTTAAAGAAACGTTTAGTGATATTCTAGTTAAAATGTCAGTCCCAATTTCTTTTCTAAATCTTGGCTATTATAGAGTTGGCAAAGTATTTTAGATTTGAAATATGTTAATAAAATTTTACTTATGAGTTAAGGTATTTTCTTCAACAGAAATAACTAGCTTTGGATAGTGTGCATGCCAAGGAAGTAACTCCTTAGTTTTGTTATAATGGAATCTTATTGGATTAGCAATAGTATTAGAAAGTATGACATAAGTGCAAAGAGCTTTCATTGTCAATTGGAGTTTTTGTTATAATAGCTTGATTTATATAGGCCAATTCTCATTATTATGGATTTAATAAATTATTGCCTCAAGAAAAGCTTGAAAATTAAAGTTGATATGACATAGGTTGAAACTAAGTCAGAATTTTATATTGATGGTATTAAGCCAGATATTGTCTTAGGAAAACCCCTTTCAAACCTGAATAATGTTAGTGAGCAATTCCAAAAGTTAACCTTTGGAGAATAACTTTACCAAAAATCCCTGCTCTTGAATTTCCATTCCTTCTCTGTTTCTTACAGTGATTCTGTGACTCCTACTGAAAGCTTGTTCTTAGCCATTGGCTAATAATAGCATTAATAAGTTTCTAACTACCATTGCTACTAGAAAGGGAGCCACAGATAATGGAGAAATATGAATTGCTGAGTTCACAAATTAGGAATTTGGCACTCACACCTCAACATATTTATTATGTATTTTTATTATTACGTTATTATTATTATATATATTTTTAGTTCCTATTCCTTAAGGAGTTGGTAGCATGCTGAGCCCAGTATACACACTCTTCCAAGACTGGACTGAAAAATACATTTATCTGTAATAGATAAGGCGAGCTTATTTTCAGGTTCTGATCTAAGTGTTACATCTGTATTGCCCATTTGCTGTCAAATGCTCATTCATAACCAGGTTCTGCCTGACTCTGCAAATTGACTCATCAGTCTTCCTGTAAATACTTTTAACTGAGGATTCCTATTTTTGAATTTTAAAAAATCTGAGATATTGGAATTTTCGTATAGAGAATGATTTTATTTAAACCTCCAGGAGCAAAATTAACATTCATGGAGTTGCAAGGTATCTTGAATGAAAAAAAAAAAAAAATAGGAGTATATTTTAATTATTCACAAAAGGCATCTCCAATGGACAAAAGTGACATGCTTTCACAAGTTTTCTCCCAGTTAAGATAGTGGGGTCTGTTTTATCATCTTTTCTAATGCTCTCCTGACCCTTGAACTCCAGCTACACAGACATTTTGTCCAAAATAAATTTCTCCCTGTATCTCCTAAAAGGAAAGCAACCCTAAAGTTCACTTAGGAATAGTAGCTTCCTCATTTGGAGTTGCCATTCCTTTTTCTTTTTTCCTCTGATTCTCAGTAGAAAAGATAATAACCAACACAAACTTCAAACATTGAATAAATAGTAACCAGTTTTTTAATTTAATTTTTAAAATTCATTTATTATATATCCCCCCTTTCTGCTTGTTCTTGCTGTGTTCATTTTTGTGTTCTTCTGTGTCTGCTTGTCTCCCCCCATTGCGGCGACCTGCCGAGTCAGCTCACTGCATGGCGGCCTTGCCTGCTCGTGGGTGGCTTGCCTTGCTTACGGGGGCTTGCCCTGCCCATGGCGGCTTTGCCCTGTCTGTGGCGGCTTTTGCCCGCCCACGGCGGCTTTTGCCCTGCCCATGGCGGCTTGCCTTCTCAAGGCGGTCTGCCTGCTCGAAGAGGCCCCGGGAACCGAACCCAGGGCCTCCCATGTGGTAAACCGGCGCCCTACCAATTGAACTACAGCCGGCCCCAGTAACCAGTTTTAATTGGATAAAATTACTATATATGAAGTCTACAGAATTATAAGACTTTCCCCACACTTCCAAATTTGTTTAAATAGTTAAAAACTTCCAATTGGCTGATATTTCTTGTTTTGTGCAAATACCTTTTTGTGAATGTATGCCTCTTAACAAATGAATTTTAACTGTTAATATCTCTTAAAATATGAAGTGAAGGTAGCTCAGCAAAGTTGGTAGAAAACAATTGTTATTGAGCCCCATTTTCCTATTGACTGATATATCACGTGGGAAGTAAGTTGTAGGGCTCTTTGGTTTGAAAAAACAAGAGAATCAGTGTCAGAAGGAAAGGATAAAGTTAAATGGACAGTGCTTGCTTGCTTTGGAGAGCCAGAACACTTCCTTGTGATAAGGTTATATTCTGCCTGTCTTGATAAAAAATAGATAAAATGGTAATGAGAACAGAGAAGGAATGGAATTTTGTCATTAATTGGTTAAATCAGATATTGAAATTTTATTAAAGCTCAGAAATATCTTGTAGCCCCTTGGTGATACAGTGAACATGGTTGATGATCTTTGCTTAAGAGAAAGCTTAATAAAGATGAAAATTAGTTTAAAGATTTTTTTTCTTAACTTCTACAAAGACTGAGTTATATATCTGATTTTGTATAATTTATCACTTGTAGAAATGGAACTTGAGAGAAATATAACCATTATGGACTATTCTGAGAATATCTGAAACACTTTTAAGGAGTTTGACTCAATCTTTAACAGTAACAGGCTTAAGTATCAAAATTACATTGTTTGGAAAGAAAATGTGTTAGTCTCTTTTGAAGGTTTACTAAAAATATTTCAGTAATTTTAACTTCTGCAAGGACTAATTAACTTATATGTTTTAAGGAACCCAGTGACAATGGACCTCTCTTTACTGAATTAAAGTTCTACCAGCGAGCTGCTAAACCAGAGCAAAGTAAGAAATAAAATTTATATGTGCTTAATCTTTTTAATAACCACTGTTTTTATTGTTTGTCAAGACTAGTGGATTGGATTGGCTCTTATGTTATGGTTCTTTATTATTTTTTACCTTATGAATAAATTCCATTTAAATAATGGGAGCTGTATAAAGAGTTCTGATGTCTTAATGTGTTTGTTATGCCAAGATTTCACCTATATCGCTATATAGATTGAAGTTTATAAATGATATATGATTTAGAAAATATTGTTCAAAATTGAGAACTCTAATCCACATGTATGCTTCAAGATATCCAAATTTTCCCGAGTATGTTTCTAAAACCTGGACAATATAACCTGGGAGGATGGCATAATTCATGAAAAGTTGCGTCAGCTTGCTGTCTTGCTCATCTTCTTTAGGAGGCACTGGGAACCTCGGCTCCCTGCTTTTCTTTTGTGTCTATTGTTGTGTCATCTTGTTGTATCAGCTTGCCGCGCCTGCCCGTCATGCCAACCTGTTGTGCCAGCTTGCTGTCTTCTTTAGGAGGCACTGGGAACCAAACCAGGGACCTCCCATGTGGTAGGCGGGAACTCAGCACTTGAGCCACATCTGCTTCCCAGAGTTTTCATTTTTAAAGACAATGCTAACTTAAGGGCAGGATAAAGTTTTGTTGGTTAATAAAACTGTTTTGATTATAAAGTTCTTTTCCTTTATAGGTTATGTCATACTCTTTTTAAATGAATAAATAAAGGTGAAATCTTGGCACATGTATAAATACATTTCTGTTCTTAATGATCTTTTAAAAAATTATTTTATATATATGGTAGAATGACAATTACAAGTATCTGTTTTAACCTGTAGTTCAGAAATGGATTCGTACCCATAAACTGAAGTACCTGGGTGTTCCTAAGTATTGGGGGTCTGGTCTACATGATAAAAATGGAAAAAGGTAAATATGCATATTTTGTTTTTCTTCTCCCTTTTTTTTAGCATGTAGTGTCTAGTTGGTTTAGTTAAGAATTATTTACTGAGCATTTACAGTATTACTAGGCCTTCTTCTGGGCTCTGTGGAGAGCATATGACAGAGATGAATAAGATATTATCTCTCCTTTTGTATATAGTTTTCTATAGCAATAGATTATGATGTCCTGTTAGAATGGTGACACCTCTCTAATCAGAGTAATATCAACTGACCAGAATCTAGCTGACAAGTAGGAACAAAGCCAAATATGCCCCCCATTTTTTTCCTCCTAAAAATAAACAGTTAAACAAGAAGTTCCATGATCTTTATGCAAAAGGGAGCCCCTTTAGGGTTCAATTTGGTATTTATTTCATCTTGAATATGTAATCTACCCATAGAAAATTAGAGCCTTATTCTTCATGAAATTTCTGTCTAGCTAGTAAGAGAAAACAGACACATATGAAACAATTAGAGAACAATTAGGTGCTAAATTGTGTGCTTCTGGCTCTTCCATATATCTTGGTTCAGAGCATAGAGAGAACATTGTTTGCATAGCTGAGTTGAAGAAAAAAAACTTCATCACTTGATGTGTAATAGGCACTTTGTAAATATTTGAATGAATGAAGTCATAGAGTAAGACTGGTAGTTGAGACTTTAAGAATAGATTTAGTTTGTAACTTAGGAAATATTGGTTAGGATACTTTCAGCTGCACGAAAAGGAAAGTATTGGCTGGACTGTCTTAAGCAATCCACAAGGGCCTAGGGTCCTGTATCTTGCCCCTTTGCCCTCATCTTGGGTTTGTTTTCTGTTAATTCTCCACTGTGTGTTCTTAGGGTAGCTGCGCCATTTCTAAGTTTCACATACAGACATAGTATCCAACAGAAGAAAATGATATTATGTCCCTAGAGTTTTATTTTACTGGCAAGGAACTTTTTCCCGAAGTCCTCTGGTAAAGTTCCTCTCATGTTTTCTTGCTTAGAATTTTATCGGTGCTCATTTTCAGACATTCATTGACAAGGGCAGTGACCAGTGATTACCCTGGTTAAGTGCGCGGCCATGGGGAAGAAGGTGGAATGCCTCAACCAAGCTGGGATTCTGTTTAAAAGACGGAGAAGAGAGACGGTTTACTTGGGGACTCTTATCTTGGGAAATATGCCTCTCTTAGGGAGTGTGTGAACCTCCTGAAATGATGGGTAACATATTGTTATATATAATATTGCTGGGACAAGTTCCTATAGTTTTATGATATTTTTCTGGAGAAATAGTATAGAGCAATGGTTCAGAGCAAGGATTTTAGAACCAGACTGCCTGGTTTCAAATCTGTGTTTTGCCCCTTAATATGTGTGTGATTTTGGGTAAGTTACTTTACCTCTTTTTGCCTCGTTTGTGAAGTGGGGGTAACATCTTCCTACTTAATTAGGAGGATGAGATGTTAAAGCCTTTAGAATATATGTAAACCACATATAGCTGTTGGCTTTTACTCTCAAAGGGGTCTTTAATCCCCTAATGTTGGATACCACTGGTTTGGAAAATCATTGGAGAGGAGGGCTAGCATCTCAAGTGGGAGATTAACAAGAACAAAAGGATAAGATGGCGCCTGTCCTGCTGTATGACTTGAGAAGGGTCATCTTTCTTTAGCAAAGGAAGTGGGCATGCGTGTGAAGGAGAAAAGGAAATAAACTTGGAGAAGTAAACTGAGCTAGACAATGAAGACCAGGAGAGAAAAGAACAGTTTAGAGTTGATGTGTAGTAGACAGTCAGAAGCTATTGCACACTCTTGAACAAAGGGCAAGGTGACATGAAGGTAAAAGTGGCATTTGAGAATTGGTTTATACGGTCAGTTGGAACCTGTATAGAGGAGTCTAAGGAAGGAAAAAAAACCATGCAGATGGCATGCTATATAAACCTAATACTTTCATTCTGCTCCATTACTTACTGGCTGTATTCCTAAGAAAAGTACATTGTCAGAAACCACATTTTGTAGAGATAATTGGAAGAAAAGTGGGACTGGAGCAGAATATTTCAGACATGGAATAACTGAGTTTCCCCCCATTTCAAGAACTTCAGCAATAAAGTTCTTTTAGAAAAAGTATATCACAATAAATCCTGAACAAATCTAGCACTAGATTATACTTAACTCTATCAGATGTGCTCCTGCACTATTTATTTTCTGTTTCTCAAGTTTCCTCACCTGTGAAATGGGATAGTAGTACTTTATGGAGTTATTGTAAGTTATGAAATGAAAATATGTAAATTAAATTGTAAGGGAGATTCTCTGGCCATAGTAAGTACTCAGTAAATGTTAGTTGCAATCATCATCATAGTTATTATTGTCATTATTATTGGTATTCTTTATTGTTTGCTTGGTTGGGAATGGTGTGTTTTCTTAGTTGCCAACACCACTAGCACATTTTACCATATTCATTCTTATCACCTATTTTGTGATCACCTAGCCAACAAAACAAAGCATTGCATATCTGGCTCCTGTGAGGCGACCAGGGCCCAGAGAGACATGGTGGGGATCAGAGGTTGACTGTGGAATTACACAGGAGAGCCTCAGGAGAGAACTTTCCCCAGCGTAGACCAGAGGATGCCGTAGAGTGCAGTAACTCTGGAACAAGACAGGCGCGAGTTTAACTTTTAACTCACCATTTACTAGAGACCTTACTTCTCTGTCTGTTTCTTCTATAAAACAAAGTTGCTAGACGTCTCCCCTTCAAAGCGTGAGCATTAATCACTTTTAATATATTGATTTACGTTTTAGGTTGAAGCTCTTTAAAACAATCATTGTAGCTGTTAACAAAAATAAAGAATTAGAAAGTAAGATTATTCTTTCATCCTCCTTCGCCTGCCAGAAACTCTTACTTTTCCTTGAAACTCATTTGGATTTTTATACATATATAATGCTCAAAACAGAAAGAGTTGGGGTCATATAAATGTTAGCTGCTATCCTTATTAAATAATTTATACTGATTTGTATATTCCCATTATTTGCACCATTTTGTCCAAGTCTTTAGAAAAGTCTCCATTAAAGGTTTTGTTTTAGAAGAGTAATTTAGAAATAACTTCCCATTTTTCTACTCAGTAATAGAACTATCTTTTCAGAAGAATATAGTAAAAATTTCAATGCAATTTATGGAATCATGCTTCAGGTGATGTTTATAAATTAAAAATGGTGAGATTAAAGGACTGTTTAAGTATATAATAATCACTTGCATTTATCACTTATTTGTAAAAGCAAACATGTTCATGTGTGGTTAGTCTCATCCTTCAACCTTTTAAACCTGTTATACAAAGAGTAACCAGAAGTGAAAAATATCACTCCTTCTTCATTATTTAGCGGTCAGGGTACTGGGAAATCTTGTGAGAGAAGTTGCCTCAGTTTACTGAGTGTAAAGTGATTTACATGTCATTTGCTGTTAATTTTGCAGGTACAATTTTAGATTGTTAGATATATTATCTAGCAGTTTAATTGAAAAACCATTGGCCTGGAAATCAGAAGGCCTATCAAACTCCTGGGACTTGGGCAGCTTTATCAGTCTTCTCTTCCCCGTAGTATGGCTCTTTTAGGTATCACTTGACACGTTAGGCTATACTTCCTTGCATCTGTTTTCCCCACTATACAGTGTGTTACTTGAAGGTAGAGACTGTGGCTTAATCTTTTTTATTCTTGTCTTTGTCCTAGGCACCAAACACAAAACTTATCTCAACTGGCATTCTGTACATGTTTTCTACAAGAATAAGTATATTTTACTGCCAATTAGTTATACAGCTTTGGACAAATGCCTTTATCTCCGTAGACTTTAGTTTTTTTATTTATTAAAAGATAACTTTAGACGAGATGAACTCTTGATTCTCTTCCAGTTAAAAAAATGAATTGAATCCTGAATTTTATATTCAGAATGTTGTCTTTTAATGTTAGGTCTTCCTTCTCTATTGTACTTGTCATATTGTATTTTTATCATAGAAGCCTAGAAAACAGAAGTGGATTTTTGTGTCCTGCTGACATTTATTTATTTTAATAGGTATGGTATAGTGGTTAAAAGCTTTGCTCTACCACTTACTGTTGCTAGTGGACAAATTACTTATCATCAGTTTTTTCTGCTGTAAAATGGGGATAATAGGTGGCAACTACCTCATAGGGTTGATATGAGGATTAAATGCATTAATACACTCAGTGCTTAGAATCATGCTGCGCTCATACCGAGTATTCAATAAATGCTTGCTACTGTTATCATGATGGTAGTCATTATTAATCTTATCCCCTTTGGAAGATATCTTGGTACATTTTGGTATCGCCTTGGTTTTTATTGATGCGAGTAATTTAACCAGATGAGCAGGAATCTGGGAAACTTGAAGATAAGAGGTGATCCTTAAGAGGCGAAGCTAAACTGTCACTACAAATAGATGATGCTTTTCGGTATATATTGAAATGGACCATGTGGTTATTGAGTCATAGTACTAAAGTGCTAAAAGAACCTTAGATAGCATGAGATCCATTTTTCTCTTGTGGAAATTGAGGTCCAGAGAAGTAATATGACTTGGCCAAGGTGACATGGCTGGTTTGTGGCAGAAACAAAAATCCTGAAACAAATACCTCACATTTTCCCAAGATATTTGTTTTTCTCCATATCTTGGCCATTGAGTGTTTAATGTACAATCCTTTTACACCATTTAAACAATTTTATTAAATTCAGCTCTTACTGCAGCTTCTCTTAACACTGGCTCAGTTTTAACAGAATGTTAATACTGCTAAAATGTACCTTAAAAATAGAGAAAAGCAGTCACAAAAAAGAAGCTAATATCTACACTCGATCTTAGTCAAAAGGCTGAGAAGCGATAAAGCTAATATCTAGAAATATAATTTAACTTTAACTATGAGAAAAACCAGTGACATCATTCTTATTTTACCTTTTTTTTAAAAAAAATTTTCTTTCTTGTTTTACTTTTACTGCGATGAGTCAGTTGGATTCTCTCCATGGACATTATCTTAAATGGAATATTATCTCATGTAACTAGCTGAGACCAAGAAGAGTCCCTTGATGTAAAAAAAAAAAAACACACACACAACAAAAAAAACAACAGGAGAGGAAAGTACTCTCAACTCTTGAAATTTCTTGCTGGCAGAAATTGTTTCAAATGTTTTAGAATATTTTCTTACTAAACCTTGCCTTGGAAAAATTACTTTGAAAGGACAGTTCTCATTCCAAAGTAGGTTTTCCTGAGCTATATTTTGCTCATTGACTTTTCTTGTTTGTCTTCAGTTACAGGTTTATGATAATGGATCGCTTTGGGAGTGACCTTCAGAAAATATATGAAGCAAATGCCAAAAGGTTTTCTCGAAAGACTGTCTTGCAGCTAAGCTTAAGAATTGTATGTGAGCTACGTTCTTGTTTTTTAAAAATTGTTTTTAACACACTAAAGGCTAGTTTGTGTTGAAACTCGGTCCTCTGCTGGTTGGTGTTAGGTATTGCATTGATTTATTCTGTATAATACTTTCATAGCTGGATATTCTGGAATATATCCATGAGCATGAATATGTACATGGAGATATCAAGGCCTCGAATCTTCTTCTAAGCTACAAGAATCCTGACCAGGTAATTTTATAACTTTAATTTCTACCATTTAAAACCTATTTGAAAACAAATATGGTTGCTTTGAACTTTTGAACCTGTGCAGAAGTTTTACTTTTTAAAGTAGAAATGGTAATAATAATATTTCTTCTTGACACTTTTATCTAGTTAACATTCTACATTTTTGATGCAATTTGTTGGCACTTTATCAAGTTGGCTATTTTGCCCTAAATAATATTCAGGAGAAGTGCTTGTGATACAAAATGAATTTCAAATAGCTATTTGGGGGTGGAAGCTTAAAATTATATAGTGCACCAATGAATTATGTTTGCCTGTCTGCTTTGTCACTTTTTTTATTTCCTTTGTTCAAGAAATCCATCAAATATAAGTGTTCTGTTACTTAGAAAATTTGGTCTTTAACATGTTGATTATTCAAATCAATTGGTTTACAGAAATATCTTAGCTGTCTAAAGTTGTATATCCTTAGTGTTTGGAATTCAAATGTGCATTTTTTAGTTTATTACATTCCCTTTCTACTGTTTTTTTTTTTTTTTTTTTACTTTCCTAGGAAAGGAGAAAAGCTAATGTTGTTATACCTTTATTTGGGTCAGTATAGTTGAAATAGAGGGATCTACACAATTTTCCTATAGCTGTTTTAATAATTTTGGTAAAAGTAGTGTTTTGTTGACACTCATTATTGGGCCAGTATCCTTAATCTGGCCTTTGTGTGTTTTTACTTCTTACCTGATGTTACATAAGAAGGGAAGATTTAAATATTTAAATGAGTTGGGTACTTTTGATTATTGTACACTTGTTTGTCAGTACTCTCTACTTCATTCTTTTTCTCAAGCCTATCTTTAACTTCCTGTTTTATTTTCCTTTTTTTCTTGACAGCTTTTCTTTTTCCATCATTGCATATATTTGCTCCCCTCTCCCCCATCTCAGGTAGTTAGTTATGGTGGCTATAGGGGATCTATATAAGTATAACAGGATTATTACCATGTTACAGCATGCTAATGTAGAAATCTTAAAAGGCAAGCACAAAATTCATCTCCGCCCTTTCCAGCCATCTTATTTTAGATGTTTCTAGGTTAAAAAACAAACAAACACACAGCTAAGAATCTGAATGATAAGCATTCCATTAATTGAAATAGATTGGAAATGTACAATATGATATATAAAAATACAACTTATTTCAGTTTATAGTTGACTAAACTATGCTGCCTTTGTATGAAAATGTTTTGCAGCACTTTTTGTTTTAGAATATTTTCTAAAATATTATAAATAATAGATTCTATTATTTTTCAAATTTTGGGCGTATGGGCTAGAGCGATCCCTATATTTTCACTTCTCTTCTCTCGTGTGACCAAAGGCCTATATTTGTGAGACAGTTACCCAGATACAGAGGTGCAATATGTGGCTGGGGAGTAGAAGAAAGCCACATTTATTAGCTTTGTATGCTAATCAGACCCACATGTACATGTCCACAGACTTGTGTGTATAATATTAAATTTTAGTAATAATTATGAAGACTATATATTTTTTTTTTTTAGATTTATTTTTTATTTATTTGTATATCCCCCCCTTGCTGCTTGTGCTTGCTGTGTTCATTTGCTTTGTGTTCTTCTGTGTCTGCTTGTCTCCCCCTGCTGTGGCATCCCGCCGAGTCAGCTCACCGCGCGGTGGCTTGCCTGCTCGCGGTGGCTTGCCTTCTCGAGGAGACCCCGGGAACCGAAGCTGGGGCCTCCCATGTGGTAAACCAGAGCCCTACCAATTGAGCCACAGCTGGTTCCCAAGACTATATATTTAAATGCAGATAGCCTCATATAAATGAAATATTTTAATGAAGTAAATTGGTATTTGATTGTTTTACAAGTGAAGAAGCAGAGGAATAGAAGATAACTAATGTATCACATGTCAACTAAGTTAGCAGTGTACACTCAAGGTGCTTTTCTATGTGAAAAGTGGCCATTGTCATCACACAACAAGGATTGAGTGTTTATTCTGTGCTCAATTTAGCTTTAAACTCTCTAAGAAAAAGTATAAGATTTATAATCCTTGTTCAAGTTGAAGAGACAAGATTAATTATAAATATAGCCCATAATTATCTAAAAAGTGTAAAAAGTGGTATTTTCTAGACTACTACAAGATCATTTAACATTTTTCTTGAAAAAAAAATAAAGTCTTTTGGAAAGAAATATTTGCTAGTTGCTTGCACTTTTGAGTACTACGATATTGCCTTGTAGGTTAATCCACCCTCATTTCTGAGCTTTAAAAGGGATATACATCTCATCCTTTGGGTTTTAATATGTCCATGGTACTTGGAAATTTATAGGTGTACTTGGTAGATTATGGCCTTGCTTATCGATACTGTCCAGAAGGAGTCCATAAGCAATACAAAGAGGACCCCAAAAGATGTCATGATGGCACTGTTGAATTCACCAGCATCGATGCACACAATGGTGTGGGTATGTAAACAGCAGCTGAACAAGAAACACAACCCTCACATTTTCAAACCTGAATACCTATGTGATTCTTAATTCTGCATAAGAAAACAATTAAATTAATAAAAACTGAATGGGCCCAGAGGGATGGGGCAAAAAAGGAGAAGTTAGACTTCTAAAGTTGTATATAACAGGGCTTCCTTGAGTTCTTCTTTGCACCTCTCCCTCCCCCCCTTCAAAGATAGCCAAGAAGGTTTTGGCAGTGTAGGTATTTAGTCAGCTACAATGAGGATTTCTTGTTGGGTTCATTTGGTTTAATTACTATGTTGTATTTTTTTTTTTTTTAATGTCTGTAAGTTGCTTATGGTAGCTCCAACTTTTATAACATGTAGTCTATTATTTTGTCACCTATTAGATTAGGCTGTATCTTCAGCGATTATTTCTCTTTTCTATGCCCAACACTAGGACCCAGGTCTCTGGATCTTTTAATACCTATAACATTTTAAATATCTTTAAGTTTTCCAAGGGCAATATTAAATGTATTGTTTCATAATTTATTTCTTAGACTTATTGTCTCACTTTGAAACACTAAAATTTACCAATTTGATTTTTTTCCCCAATTTGATTTTAAAGTAAATTATTAGCTGGAGGTAAATTATTTCTTTTATACTACCCAATGCTCAATACTTAATATTAAATGCAGTCAAAATTTTATGATAAAAAGCAGATTCTTGAGTTGATTGCTTTAGCTTATTGCTTTATGTGTGCTTGGAGTTATACCTAACAAATTATTTCAGTATGCCTAATCAGCTTCTTTTTTATTTGTAGCCCCCTCAAGACGCGGTGATTTGGAAATACTTGGTTATTGCATGATCCAGTGGCTCAGTGGCTATCTTCCTTGGGAGGATAATTTGAAAGATCCTAACTATGTTAGAGATTCCAAAATTAGGTAAAGAAGAACTTACAACATTATTTTGGGCATAATCTTGTTAAGGCAAATGTTTTTTTTTTTT
>PVKH010007589.1:0-20097 GCA_004027955.1 Chaetophractus vellerosus | reverse complement strand
CATCAACCCATTCCTGAAATTACTTTATTCTGCCATTAGTCACACATTTTATCCTTTTACCAATATTTATAAATACTTTCAATGGGCTCTGCCCCTTTTCATTCTCCTCTGTTCTCTCTAAAAATATTCAATCCAGATTTATGCAAATAGCTCCTTTCTACATCATTCCAGAATTTGAGCAAAGGATTACCATTCCATCATGTATGTTAGGATAGAAAAATTTTCAATAATAGTGACAGGTGCAAATTTAAACCCTACTGCAATTAAGTACTTTATATTGGTATAGTGTACTCCCAATGGATAGCTGTGATGCAATGTAATTTTATTTTTAAAAATATTCAACATTTGATATGAAGCAAAGTATAAAAGCCTGAAGCTATATACTTAGTGACTTCTCATGCTACAGTGTAAATTGGATACATTGCTTTAAAAATGCTAAATTGACATTAAGTATTACATATCAAATAAAGACATAAGGAAAAAGGTTTAATAAATTATTTTCCTTTAAATATAGTTTTGTTTGACCCCTATTTCTGAGAATTTTTTATTACATTTACCTTTTTTGTAATCTAAAGGAACAAGAAACAGAAGTAAAGGTGAAACAAAATAACAATTATCTTACACACAACACATATACATGCATATAGACAAAAATGAAGTATACACAAGGTTTAGAACTTTTTCCTGGAAACAAAAAACACTTGAAGAGAAATCTAAAAACCCTAAAACTTTTAAAGTTCAACATAGAATTATATATAAATGCTTATTTCAAAACAAGACTAATAAAATGTTTTAACAGCAGTTCCTTAATTCATTATGCTATCATCATTCAAAACCAAAAATAGCCAAAAGTTGGAACCTGCATCAAGAGCTTCTCTCTGAACAGTGTAACTGAAGTAACATTTAATGGTATTTTAAACCTATTTTTCCGTTCCTTGTCTTCTTTTATTGTTCTAAGTCATATTATGTTTAGTATTCATGAATGTGTTTAAACATTAATTTTGGGTTTTATATACTTGTTTCAGACATACTTAAACTGAAATAGTTCGATTACCATGCAAAGTATTAGGTAATAAATCATTATGCATCTTCAATTAGTAGAACTGGATTTTACATCTTCAGTCTTAAATTTTATTTGCTGGTGTATAACATCCTCAAACATGCATTTATATGTGACAGATCCTCTCAGCCTGGTTCCTAAGTCTCTAGGTAAGTTGTTTGGTGGAAATAGTCTAAGATGATTAGGAAAATTGTTACTAAAAATAGCTGGAAAGAGGTGGTCCAAAGGATGAGTTCTAGATTAATAAAAATTAGTTGGATTTTCTTTGGGTCTAAAACTGAGTTTAAAATTTCAGGATATTCAAGTTGTCTCAGGACTGCATCTTAAAACAACTCAGAGAAAGGTGTCATCCACAAATGACTCTTTAAGAACTTAAGTATCTTAATGTAAGGAACTCTAGGGTGATCCAAGTGACATCTTGACATTCACACATACACACACACACACACAAACACACACACCCTGATTAAATACGTTGTGCACTACTGAGACAGACATGTATATGAGCCCTACATCTAACATAGCATATATTTACTAACTTTCATATGTATAAAATTCTACAGATTTTAAAAAGTGTCTCAATGTATCTTCTTATTTGATACCTATAAAATACCATCTAAAAAGCTCTTAGTTTAGAGTGATACTGTAACAATTGTATCTTACCATTTTAGCTTTTCATTTACTCACTTAATCATTAATTTAGTAAATATTGATTGATTATGTACCATGTGCCATGCACTCAACTGGGCACTTAGAAAAATGTACTTACACCAATGCTATATGTTGTCCTAGAACTCTATTGTCATGATGAGGATTATGATCCAGACAACATATATGGCCATTGAACTTTCCATGTCTGAGTCTGGAAGGCTTCTTCCAGCAAGTGACGTTTGAGATGAGACCTGGTTTGAGCAGCCAGAAGAGATAAAGGAAGGGCAGATGTAACCCGGAAGATAGTATAGTGCTTTCCTCTTAGAAGGATTAGCTTCATTTTCAAGTGCTCAGGTAACTAAATTCACAGTATTTAAAAATAAACTAAAATATAAAAGCTAAAACACGAGGGCAAGGTGAAATCTTACATTCTGCATGGTCATTATTGATATTTGAAGGGCTTATTCGTATGGGTTTGACTTGGAAACAGATGGTGCCTAGAAGTGACTTAATGAGATAAATGCTCCTCCCCAAGTTAAGATCTGTGACTGGGTCTTTCTAAGTATTTACTAAAGAGTAAAATCAGTTGCTTCTGTTAGTGCTTATTAAACTAAAAACATATTATCTTTCTTTTATCCAATTTTAGAATTTATGATCTGTGATATGGCTATACTATAAATCCAACCAGTACTTTTACTTCTTATTGTTTATCTTAAATAGGACTTCTGTGTAATTGCTTTTGTGCTTTCCCACTTGTTTTTTTTCTCATAAAAAAAAGACTGAGAATATTAACAAGCCAGCTGTTAGCACTTTGATATTTCCCTGTGGTCTGCTCCATTAGACAGGGCTAAGTTCTTAATATCAGTTGGATTTGTTAATTATTGGTAAACAGCACTTTATGAGTATTGGATAATGGATTCATTTTGTGTATTTATTTTCACCATGGCAATTTGGGAGTTCTCTTGTCTTTAACAAGTTTGTTAAAAAAATGCTTAAAAGTATGATCCAGGTTTCTAAGCATTCTACCAAATTAAAGGAAATAGTGCTTTCCTTTAATTACAAGGCCAAAGCAGATCTAATTTCCAGTTTTTATTCAAGGATTTACTTCAGAAGGTCTTGGATTAAATCCTCTATCCCAAACACCATGAGGGAAAGAAATATAAAAGGCCACTGCACTTATGATATGAACTAGAATTTTATTCAATTATTTGTTTACTAGGGGTCTACTTTATACCAGATTTCATGTTAAGCTTTGTGGAGGTGAAAGCAATGTAATAATAGAGAAACTTCACCCTAGAGACTCCTAAATAGTTGATCCTTTCAAATAAAGTTCAAGGCCATTTGTGTGGCATTCGCTCTTCTATAGGAGACAAAGGAAAGCCTTATTAAATTAGGCCACAGACAGCCAACAACTGCCTAATTCCAGTTTCCTTGGTGGTAGCCCAACTCTGGGATAGATCAATTTATTTTCTTTATATCCCATCACGAGAGATATTCATGGGAAAACCAAGACACACAGTATGTTTAGCCCTAAGGCAAAGAGATATTAGGACTAACTTATTTGACTAGGAGCATTTTTAAAAAGAAAAAAAGGTCCCTTCTCAGTAAGCCCATTCAGCGAACAGCTCTGGGATAATCCCTCTACTTCCCAGTGGTTCCTGCTGCACAGATCTAAGGTCAGTCTTCTCCAAGAACTTACCCTTTTCCATGAGGCAGTCTTCATTAAATTCATTAAGTGTGCGATAACTGGAAACAATGAGGGGGCAAAACTGAGGGAACTTAAGCATCCTAGAGACCAGTTCCCAATTTATTTGGGACAGAGTAAAGCTTTATTCATACTTCTCACTGAGGCAGAAGCATCAGTGGCATGCTAATTGCTTCACAATTTGCCTAGCTGATGATCGTTTTCTAGAAATGAAAGTAAAACTTAGTCCCAAGAACATCTTAAAGGAGTTGACCACTTCCCTGATTGGCAGATTTACAAGGCAGTAGATTTCCCTCCACCTCCTTGTGCATATAGGTCCATGGAGGACAACAAAACAAATTGATCCTCCCTCTCTGGAACCAATATGGAGGCAATATGAAGTGCAGACATATCCCTCGAGTCCTAAATGGCCTTCAACAGACATGTCCTAATGAAGCAAAGTTAAAAATCAGTAATAAATTAATGAGAATGTGCCTCTTAGTGACAATCATCCATCCATTCCCTCTTAGAGCACCTTTTAATTATTGTTAGTAATGACTGAATTTGGGGGTCACTGATTTCAAAAAAGAAGAAAACTTTTCTGCTTTCACTGCAGTAATGTGCAGTCTCTGCATTCTGTCTATTTAAAATATTTGATATTTATTGCTGCTGATTATTTTTCTTTAAATTCTGACCAATGAAATTGCTTCACTGAGCTGAAAAGAAATTTTCTAAGTTTGGTCTTTTTCCTTCAGAAGACTGTCATTTTGGGTTGCTTTTACCTTATTATTAATAGATAGTAATGACAAGAATAATAATCCTTACACTCCTCTGTTTCTAAAGGGTGTCTCTGTAACCACTAAGGAGTTACAGAAATAGGAAAAAATGCTCGTCTTTCTGTTAACTGGGCTTATGCCCAGTTTAAGCAGAGAATCATTCAGCTGCTCACTGGTGATCTCCACAGCTGTTGGATAATACTGACCCTTGAATATCTCTAAAAGCCTCTAAAATCTGCTTAGGAATTTGTCAGTGACATGTGTTGGCAGCAATTACATTTCTCAAAGAACCATGGAATGCATGCACTGCCTACTTTTTCTTCCTTCTTTTTTCCCCATGACACATTCCAAATGGGGTGACTTTCTGGAGTTAACCCTGAGAGAATATAACTTACCAGTTCAGAAATGGTACATAACCAAATGTTTCTCAATAGAAATGAAGAGTAATTGACATAAGTCAATAATTGGTCATCACTTTTATAGGCAAAAAGCTGTAATTGGAAAATAGAGAGAGAGAATATTCTTCTGGACAGCAACAGAGCACGAACAGGAGCCTTCAGTTCTGGGGGTTTCTGCTTGGCCATCAATAGTCAGCTCATTCCCACAGCTTTCCTGTCCTTTCTCTTCAGCCACTTCAGATCGATCTGATCTCTTCCCCATCCTCAAAATTTCAGATTCAAAAATGGTAGAGAGTGCAGAAAAGAAATCATAGAAAAATAGATGGGTATGTTTTGGTAATGACCTATAAGAAACCAAGGGTTTCCCCACTTTCCTATTTACTGTTTGAAATCTAGTTTGCCCCCTCCTGCTTGACAAAGGTAGAAGAAATTACAGGCAATGCTAGAAAGCTCACACATAGGAAGGATGAAAATAGACATATAATTTTTAGGATTTTATTGAGTTTTGCATTTTCAAAGCTTCTCCACAGCACTACTTTTTATTTTTCAAGGCTGTTACTATAGGACCTACCACTGAAAAGAAAATAATATCATGGGATTTAGTAGAGGAAAACTGTAAGATTAACATTTAAAAATGAATTATAGGGTCTTTAGGTACCACTTTCTTTACTGATTATTTTTGGAAGACTAAATTATTGACCTCAGTCCAATGTGAAAATTCCCCAATTTAATAGAGGCAAGGATTTCTGGATCGAATAACCTGCTTGTGGGAGATTTACATACCTAAAGTGCATCATTTGTCAGCAGATTTAGTTCACCTTCCCAGTGCTTCTCACCACTAGCCTAGCAAGTTTCAGCCTCCTCTTCTCATCCATGCTAATTCTCAGATTCAGTTTAGAATTGAAAACTGAACACTCCAAGTGCTCCAAAGGCTTTTTCAAGAACTGAACTCTTACTTGAATTACCATCACTTTTGCAAGGTCTTCTATCTGGCTAACGCAGCCCCCTTTTGGGAGAAATCCTTTGGGGAACAAAAGAAAATGCAACCAAACATACACACCCAATCTCAAAAGTATCACTGATAGTGAAGTAAGTTTAACAAATTTTCTTTCAAATGGATAAACTGAAAGTTCGTTTACACAGACGACAAAGCCTAAGTTTCTCTTTCCCCTTCAGAGGAATAGAACATTTTAATGTCAGTAGTTACTATGAGGCTGGTAAAGGATGCTTCTGTTTACTTGCAAATTCATCTCAATTAGATATTTATTTTTTGGCCAATAGGTAGAAAATATTAATTTCATTGGTGTGACCCAGAATTAATGCTCATATATAATGTTGTTTATTTAAGTTACTGTGATTAAAATATCATATAAAAATATACTTTTATTCCAAGCCTTGTTTGATATCTCTATGTCCTCAAAGAGAACTTGAATTGCTTCCCCTAATTTAAATCCTGATGATCTATTGCTCTTTAATATTAGCAGTCATTGGTAGTCTGCCACTTACAGCACAAGCAGCTTAAGCTCCAATCTCAAGGTCTAAAGACCATAGTCATTTATCTAATGAGCCCCAGGAGGGTCTTGGGTAGCTCAGCCCATTAAGCAAGCTGGGTCTCAAGAAGGGGCTGCGATAGCTGACCTGAAACTGCCAAAATTCCCCTATGTGGGGTTTTGTTATGAGTCATAAAACGTACTCCCTCCGTGGCAAATCCAACGTATATGTTAATTTTGTTTCAGCTACCGCCATAAGCTTCACCTTACCACATCATCTGCCTGGGTTTCATCCTGTTGCTAAAGATCATTTTCTACTTTGCACTTACTAATGTTTAAGTGTGATATTGTGAGAAAACATCCTGAAAGAGGTGTCGTGAGACCTGGTTTCTAGTACCATTTCTGCCAAAAACAATCTAAGTAATGCTGGGGCAGTCATTTGATGCTCAAACTTCAGTTTCTTCTTCTGCCAAATGGAGCAATGGGAAATGTATTAGATGACACCTAAGGTCCCCCTGCTTTAAAATTCCAGTTGCATTCACGCATAAAGAGAGGATTTTTTTTTAGTATTATTTCAATATAACTTTCAATGAAACTGGACAATTTTGCACAAAATTTTTAAAAAATTCATTGGATCATCAGTTACCAAACCTGGGGGATAACTCATTAAAATTACAGAAACTCTAAAACAACATGGCAACTTTCCTGAGTTTCATAGCACACTAGCAGGCTTTTCTGATATAATTCTATAAAGGTGCAAAAACATTAAACTCTTTTTATTTTTCTTTTAAAATTCTGGAATTGCTAGTTGTAATACTTTTTGTTTGGTGTTGTGTGCTATCATTTTGTGTGCTTTGCGACAAATCAAATACCAGAAGTACCACCTTTATTTTCTAAAGATGGAAGATGGAAATTAAAACATAACAGCTTTGGAACCTGTGGTCACTTGTCATTCCTCTTTCTTGTATATCTCTTTGCAGAATTTCACAACAGTACATTCTCTTCTTAACACCCTGTTCTCATTTGGCTTCTGTGACACACTATATTTCTGATTTTCTCTCTCCCTCTGTGAATGATCCCTCTGGAATTTTCACTAGATCCTCTTCTCCTGCTCATTCTTTATGCATGAGTATTTTCCCAAGATTTTATCTTAACTCTTCTGATTTTACTATTCTATGCATTTCCCGTTACTCATTATTAATCTCTTTTACGACAGGCAGATAATTTTAAGTCACTGTTCTGTTTAAAAATCTTTCAGCGACCATCCATTACCTCTAGGATCAAGTTTGACTGCCTAACAAGGCACGTGCAATCCCACTCAACCTGTCTAAACCATTTCCATTTTCCTCTGCAACAAAGGCCCTCTTCTCCAGCATTGCTTAACTCAGAATCATTTCCTGAGCCCTCATGGGTATTCAAGTTTCTCTTCCTTTGCCAATGTAATTTACTCCTCTTGCAAAGTCTTGCTCACCACCCTTCCATGATTATCTGCCTTAGAATGTTCTATTCATTTTTAAAGGCCCAGCTCAAAGTCCCTTTTCTCTTTGTAGCCTTGCTGTCCCAGCAGGCAAAATAACTTGCTCGCCACCCCTTTGCCACTTCCATGTATTCCTACAGGGCTTTTTCATGCCTTTCTATGGTAGGTGTTGCATTATCTCAGTTGTGTATCTGGTTAATTAATTAGTTTGGATAAAAACAACTTTATTCTATTTTACGACTATCCCTTTAATCTGACTTTGTCAAAAGGTTCTTCTTTGACTCTGAACTAAATGTTGAGACAATCCTGTCTTTTTTCTCGTTTTTCTTGTGTGGTAAAACCTCATTGCTGTTTAATATTATGAACTCAAACGAGATTGAGATCACGTAAGGCCTTGAAGCTTGTGGTTAGGAGCTGGGTTTTTACTTTAAATGCGATGTTTAGTCATTAAAGTCTTTTAAGCAGGGAAGTAATATGAACAACATCTTGGGATTTACATTTTAAACTTGTCCCTCTAGCTGGGAAAGGGGAACTCATTGTGAAGGGGCAAGAGTGGAAGCAAAGAGACCAAATATCAGGCTAGGAAGTTTTCCAGGGGAGAGATGCAGGTGATCTGGCTTAGAATAGTAGCAGTGGAGATGAAGAGAGAGGGATGGATATTGGATATGTTTGGAAGAAAAATTGAGAAGATGTGCTGAAGGACTGAATGTGGAGGAAGAGAATTAAAAGAGTCAGAATGACTTCTAGTTTTGTGGTAAGCAACTAGGTAGATGGGGGTGGAGTTTACTAAGGTGGAAAATATTGGGGTAGGAGCAGGTTTGGTTTCGGTTTTGTTTTCTAATGGGTGTTTGAGGCGAGGTGGGAATCCAGAGTTCATTTAAGTGATAGGAAATTTGTGATATTTATTAGGAAGGCAAATGGAGATGTCAGAAGGCAAATCAACAAAAAACTAAATTTGGATTTCAGTGGCCATGGCTAGATACAGAAATTTAGTTGTCATGGATTTTTTAAAGCATGGATCTGTACTTTCTAGTGTGAGACCTTAGACAAATTACTCAACCTCTCTTAATCTCAGTGTTTTCATCTATGAAATGGACATAATTGGAATAGGAGTTATATCACGGGGTTAATCTAAGAGTTAAATTAGTTGACAGATGTAAAATACATAGTGCTTAGAATATAATAAGCACTAAAATAAAGGTTAGCTATGAGTATCATATGTAGTTATCTTCAGGGAAATTAAGTCCATCTACAATATATTCAGATTAATATAGAAATTGTCGATAGTCTTTTTGGTTCAAGCATGAATTGACAGTCATGTTTATCGTGTACTGAAGGAAAATATGTATAAACTAGATACAAAACAGGTTTGTCCTACAGCTCTGGCACTTTTGGAATTATAATTGTGAATAAGTCACTTAAATCACAGGGCCACAGTTGTCCAATTCACAGAGTGGGGAAGTGAAGAGACTAAAAGTTCTTAATGGTTTACTCTAAATTTTATGAATTTTGTTTTCTTTATTTCTCATTTCACATGGTTTCCTTCCCTTGGGGTTCACCAATGAATAGGATCCATTGCAAAATGTGGGAAAATCTTTATTTAAATTAAGTCTGTATATAATTCTCCTCATATCCAGCTTTGAAGAAACTTGAGATCATGGGGAATAATAGTGAAATTTTTGTTATTTTTGTGGATTACAGATATCAAAACTCCAAAGTAACTGTTACTGTAAATCTGTCCAAATATCATGCTAAGAAGAACTACATTTGTTCAGATGCAAGCTATTTAGGAAAATTCTTACTTAGGTTGAGTCTGAAGTAAAAATTTATTTTGACTAGCACTCATTTGTAAACTTTTAAAAAATATATAGTGATTTGAATACATTTAGTCTAAATTTGATCTACTTTCAAAACTATTTATTGGAACTGCACATTTAGGGAATATTTCTTAGATTTTAAGTTTGATATAAATATTAATTTGGTTAAAGACATACAAAGTGTAAATAAATATGCAAATTTATTAATATGATCGAAACATTGTTATAAAAACTATTACTGCATTCTCCCCTTCCCAATTTAAATAAGTCCAGGAAAAACTTGACTTAGAACATAGTTTTTCGGGGTTTGACAATGCTATTTGTTTATGATCAGACATTTTGGGGACTCTGTCACCCAGCCTTCTAGAGACCTTGCTTCTAACTAACTACAGATGGCAAAACTTATTTCCCTCCTTATTAGCAATGGGATCTTTTTACTTAAAGATTTCAGAACAAAAGGTAAGAAAGACAGTTAATTATAGCCCAGGCCTCACATGCAGAGTTAATGAATTTTAATGCACATCAATTAATAACTAATTGGGTTTTGCCTGACTATAGATGGAAGTGTTGGGTGATGAGAAGAAAAGAGGCCCTATTTTAATTGAAATACAACAGTCATTTTGCTATGGCTTTGTGTTCCTGGTTCTCCTTGTTTAAAAGTCAAAATCAGAAATAAAATTCTGCATCTTCCAAAGAAGAACAAATATAAGCACTTAAGAACAGAAGAATTATCTTTTCACATAAGGTAAATAGAAAACTCTGTATAACTTGTGTTTATATAGAAAAATTCTGTTTCAAAGCAATTTTACATGATATGTAGGCAAAGCAGATATTATATATGAATTTCTAAAATAAGTAAAGGAAAAAGGATGAAATAAAGAAAAAGAGAGAGGAAGAGAAGGTAGAAAGGCTCAGAGGGGTTAAATTCATGGCTTCCTTTCATGGCTAGTGAATATGAAACAGACCCAAGACTCTGAGTCTTGTGACTTCAACTCCAGTTTCCTTTTACCGCAACATAAAACATCATCCAACTTCAATACACTGGAAAATGAACAAAGGCTTACTATTAAGCTACAGTAATCAAGTCTGTGTGGTATTGGCATAAGGATAGACAAATATAACAATGAAAACAAAATGTAGTCCCAAAATAAGCACATATATATGTGGCTGCCTTAGTTTAACAAAGGCATCAATCAGTTGTGTTGGAAACAACTAAATAAATATTTAAGTAAAAATTTGAACCTTGACCCCTGTCTTGTACCATAAGCAAAAATTAATTTGAGATGGATTATAGACTTAAACATGACATCTAAAACCATAAAGGTTCTACAAGAAAAAAATAGAAAAATGTTTTTGTTATTGGGGAAGTCAATGATTTCTGAGCAAGGACACACAAAAAACCATGAACCATAAAAAAATTAGTAAATTGAACTAAATTTAAATTAAAAAGGTCCTCCTCATCAAAAGACACAATTAAAAAATGAATATATAAGCTACAGCCAAGGGGAAAATATTTGCAATAAAACTATATGCAAAGGACTTGTATCCAAAATACATAAAGAGCTCTTACAAACCAAATAGGCAATCGACCCAATCAATGGGTAAGAAACTTGAATGTACAGTTCTTTCACTACACGTGCACAATATATAAAAGATGCTCAATAGCTTTAGTTATCAGGAAAAAAAAAGCAACTTAAAACCACAATGATATACCACTGATAAACTTCCTGTTTCACCTCAGAAACATAGAAAAATAGAAAGCATCAGTCTTACCTCTACAATAAAAATAAGCTCGGCAAATTGCTAATTGATGAGCTCTTGAATCCATCTTGAATCTATAAAGTTCTTGAACTTTAACATCAGAGAAGAAAGTTCATTGAAAAAAGGAACTAAACATTTGCTTATCTAGGTCAAATGCCACCAGATGATATATAAATTTGGTATTAAGATACAGTTGAAAACTTTTAATGAATTACTAAAGGCTAAATGCATATTGGTGGGAGAGTGTAGAGCCCTTTGTGACTACATACACAGTTGAGGTTTGCGCCCCCTTGCATTTTTCTTCCATGAACCACACCAGGTACTTGTAAGAATATGCTGAGAATCCTTAGGAACCTTATGTCATGGCACTTGTTAGGAGAGGTAAACAGCAGGCACTGCGAAAACTCCACTAGAGCCCATCTGCCCTCTCTCCTGAAAGCCACAAAATTCTTGCCTTTGGGCACCATTGGAAACCCATTAGAGTTAAGGAAGGAAAAAGGTAAAAAATTAAGCTCTACTCCTGGGGGAGTGGCTGGAACATGTGCTAGGCAAAACGCTGTAATTGGGAGCAAGAGCCGGGGCATTTGTGATGGCCACACACCCCTGAGACCCAGGGTCACTTGGCCTGCCCAAGACTGAGGCTTAATTAAAACATCAGAGAACATTTCAATCTCCCCCACAACCCCAGACTATGGATTCTTCTCAGTCTTCATCAAGATAGACCATATTCTGTGTCGTTAAACAAACCTTACCCTATACAAAATACAGAAATCACTCAAAGTATAAGAGCATATAGAATTAAACCAGTAATCAATAACAGATATCTTGAAAATCCTCAAATATTTGGAAATTAAACACACCCTTCTGAAAAACACCGGTAACATAAGATGTTGGCACTGGTGCAGAGCAATTGGGTCCCTCTTTTATTGATGTGGGAGTATAAACTAACCCCCACTTAGAGAACTGCTGAGCCGTTTCTTAAACTACACCTTCTCTATGACATAGCATTTCAAACCCTAGAATTTACCCAAAGGAAATGCAAACATACGTCCACACAAAACTTGTAAAAGTATTTTTATTGCAGTTCTATTAATAATAGCTCCAAACTGGAAACAATCCAAACTGGAAACCAAAATGAAGGTGGATAAACAAATTGCTATATGTACATATAAGCATACTATTTAGTAATAAATAAAAAGTCCTACTGATGCATGCAATTATAAAGAAAAATCTAAATCCCTCAAAGTGCTTAGCAAAAATAAATGTATGTTTATTTGACGTTCAAGAACAGACTAACCAACTCTATGGTCATGGAGATCAGAACAGCCTTTGTCTATGGCTGATAGGAAGGAAGGATGAGAGAATTTTCTGGGTCATGGCAGTTTTCTTTGTCTTGATTGGGGTGTTAATTACATATTGTTGTAAATTTGTCAAACCATATCAAAGTGCACACTTAACTATGTATTTAGCTATATAAATTTTACCTCAAGTAGTAAAAGAATGTTAAAATTTCTATAGAGGACAATATTACAGTGTTAGTCAAAAATTTAAAGTAAGTGACAATGCATTTTTAATAATATAAACTAAAATCACTATAAAAGAAACTAAAAATAATCATCAATCTATTATATCCTGAAATAAATAAAATCTCCAAAGCAATAAAGTCCAGTTTAATGTTTCTTGATACCCAAATTAAACAACTTAGTGTCTTAATGGAGATATAGTAAAACTTTAGATTTTAGAAAGCTAGGACAATGGACAAAAGTATGTTTAAATGCCCTGTGTATGCTTCAATTATCCATCTTTTCCTTCTTCATTCAATAACATAACAATCATTATACCTTTAGGGTAAATAAAAAAGCCATAAATACAGGTCATAAAAATTTACTTCCATTTTTCAATTTTGATAAAGATTTAAAGAATATTCCTGCAGGAAGATATATACAAATATCTTCAGGGTCTTCAAATGTTTCTTGATGGCTGCCAACATTTATTCTTATACCAGATTTTGGTTCTTCATAGAATTGATTTTTTAATGTAGTACTATGTGATGGATGTTAATTGTCTTTTGAGAATTTTCTTTTGAATTTGGTTGCTCATTTATTCAACAGAAATCTGGTAACTTTCTTTTTAATGGTATTTGATGGGGTTCTTCTTCATGTATTAAAAATGGATGACTTCCCAAAGTACAGTATGTCTTTGCTTCTTGGCTAGATTCCCATGTGGAAAAATAAGTGTTCATAATTATCTGAAGAAGAGTGTTTGCATATTACTCCTTAAGCATATAATTATCTCTGATATTTTGGGAAGCATTTTATGTGTAGGCCCACAGCATACTGTATGTTTTCTTTAAAAGGCAAAGTAGCTAAAAATGAATGTGTGGAAAATGTGACAGTCATGCCATGCTAGCTGTATCTGTTACTATGCCACTATATGATTTAAAAGCTACTAATGCAAAAGGAAAGTGCATGGGACTTGCTGTGTAGTTCTAATTGGCACAATTTGCTAATACAGCCCTTAACACCAAATTTCTGTTGTTCATATATCTGATTTAATATAATTAAATGGCAGGCATTTATTCCTTGCAATTTTAGTACATCAGAACAAACAAAGACTATGCCTATGAATACTAATTAATAGCTTTTGCTAAATATAAATTGCCTTCCTCAAAGCAACTATGATAAAGACACCATAAAAAATGAATTCATGAAACATTATTTTAGAAAATAGAGTTCTATAAAGATTTTCTCCTGTTCTATCTTTCAGCCCTCAAGTATGCAGCAGCTTCAGCTTTGGAAATGTTATTAAACAAAACCTTTTGTTATCCCTCACCAAATTCAACTCGCAAAAATCTAAGCCCACGCTGACATTTAAAGACTGGGAAGCTGCTTAAGGAAGCAGGTGGAATCTGAAATCTAAGGCTGTGGGCACACCCACCACTTTTCATGAATAGTGCTATCTGTCCCCTTATTTCACTTTTTCTCACTCCACTGCCTTACCTACCCCCAAACCACTGATGAAATAGTCCCCACTCGCCTAAATTCACTCATTCGTTCACACAATTCATTCAATCACTTATTCATCTATCTACCAAAGTATTATTGAACATCTACCTGATACCAAAGCCCATGTTATGTACTGGGTATAAAATGTCAACTCATACATCCCATGCATTCAGGAAATTTATAGTCTAGAAGAGAGAAATCAAGTATAACAATACAGTGTGAAAAATGACATGCTCTTACGGAAACCTTCCATTAAGAGATGAAATTGGCTTGCGATGGGGTTCTAAGAACAAGTAAGAGTTACCTATGTAGAAGAGTCAGGGAAGGAGAGCATCCCAGGCAGAGAACTACACATGCAAAGAGGGACTTATCACCTCGCTGTATACCATACCATTAGGTAACACATTTGTAACTGCATGTGAAAAGTGAATAGTCATGGAAAACAATAATATTCCTTCCTCCACCCAAAACCATATAGGGAAATTCTATCTACAAACTGCCTAAATCCAACTATAAACAGTTTATTGAGTGTTGGATTGTTCCTATCAAAAATATTTACCATATTATTTTCATAGTGATACTCTAGCTTTACTTTTCAGAAGATTTGATGTCTTTTCTGTTGTTGTTTGGGTCATATAATGAGAAATATACTCCTAATTTTACTTGGCAATAAGGGAGCCCAGAGCTGTATTTAAACCTAAATCGCAGTACTTCCACATATGTCCTTGTAAGAATTTATTTCTTTAATCATTAGTATGTAGTTTGACCTTTTGATTTACCTTCTTTTAAAACCATTCTGCTACTTTTGTATAACCATCTAAGCTCATGTTTTAAAAGTATTCATATAGAAGTATATAACACTTTTTTCTATGGTAAATTCTTACAAGATACTTTCACAATAATAATAAGAATTTAAATTACTTATAAATACTTAAAAAGCAAATTTCCTAGTCACTTATTGCCCATTATTAAAAATATGAAAATTGCTTGAGGGAAACAGCATAATATTCATAAAACAGTTAAAGTCATTACTCTTTATTTATTGAAAAAAGAAAACCACTTGTAAACTGATCATCTTTATTTAAAAATAAGCATTACTGTATTCATGATGAAATTTGCATGAGAAATGTAAAATTTATCGTTTGCCAAAATCGCTCAGAATTACTCTATATCTGTACAACTAAATTGGCTTCCTTCCACATTTTTTAATTAGAGAAGTGTTAGGTTTACAGAAAAATCGCACAGAAAATACAGTTCTCATATACCCCCCAACACACAAACACACACAGTTTTCCCCATTATTAACAGTTTCTATTAGTGTAATACATTTGTTAAATTGTTAAAACAATATTATTATAATTATACTATTAACTGTGGTCCATACTGTACATTAAGGATCACTGTGTGGTAAAATCTTAGTTTTTTAAAAAAATTAATTCTAATAACATAAAATTTAATTCTAATAACATAAAATTTTGCCTTTTAGCCACATTCAAATATATATTTCAGTGGTATTAATTACATTCACAATGTTGTGCTGCCATCACAACCATCCATTACCAAAGCTTTTCCATCACCCTAAATGGTAACTCTGCACCAGTTAGCATTTACTCCCCATTCCCTACTCTGGCATCTGGTAACCTATATTCTAGTTTCTACTTGGTGAATTTTCTTATTCTAATTATTGCATATCAGTGAGATTATACATATTTGACCTTTTGTGTTTGGCTTACATCACTCAACATAATATCTTCATTGTTCATCCATGTTGTCACATGTATCAGGACTTCATTCCTTTTTACAGTTGAATAATATTCCATTGTGTATGTGTGTGGGTGTGTAGGTGCGTGGGTGTATATACCATATCTTATTCATCCATTCTTCTGGATACTTGTGTTACTTCCATCTTTGGGAAATTGTAAATAATGTCGCTATGAACATTAGTGTGCAAATATCTGTTTGAGCTCCTGCTTTCACTTCTTTTGGGTATATATTTAGAAGTCGGATTGTTGAATCATAAGGTAACTTTCTGAGGAACTGCAAAACTGTTTTCCAGAGTGGCTGCACCCTTCTACATTCCCACCACAAGGAATGACTATTCCAATTCCTCTGCATCCTCTCCAGCACTTGTTTTCCATTTTTTAAATAGTAGTCATTCTAATAGGTTTGAAATGGTATCTTGTCATTTGAGTTGCATTTCTCTAATGTCTAATGGTGTAGAGCATTTTTTCATGCATTTATTGGCCATTTGAACATCTTCTTTCAGGAAATTTCTATACAAGTCTTTCACTCAGTTTTCAAATGTGTTGCTTGTCTTTTTGTTTTGGGGTTGGAGAATTTCTTTAAATACATTGAATATTAAGCTTTTATCAGATATGTGGTTCCCTAATATTTTCTCTCATTCTTTCAGTTGACTTTTTACTTTCATGATAAAGTCTTTGAGGCACAAAAGTTTTTTATTTTGATGAAGTCCTATTTATTTATTTATTTTTGCTCATGCTTTTGGTGTAAAGTCTAAGAAACCATTGCCTCACACAAGTTCCTGAAGATTCTCCTTATATGTTCTTCTAGGAATTTATAGTTTGGTGTATTTAGGTATTTGATCTATTTTGAGTTAATTTTTTATATAGTGTGCGATAGGGCTTCACATTAATTCTTTTGCATATGCATATCCAACATTATCAGCACTGTTGGTTGAGGAGGATATTCTTTCCACATTGAGTGGACTTGGCATCCTTGTCAAAAATAACTGCCCATAGATAAGAAGGCTTATTTCTGAACTCTAAAGTCTATAAGTCTGCCCCGTTCCAGTACCTTGTTCTTTCGATTGCTATAGTTTTGTAGTACGTTTCAAAATTGGGATGTGTGAGGCCTCCAATTTCATTCTTCTTTTCAAGTTGGTTGTGTCTACTTGGGGCACTTTACCCTTTCACATAAATTTGACGTTTGGCATCTTCATTTCTGCAAAAGAGGCTGTTGGAATTTTTATTGGGATTGCATTGAATCTGTAAGTTGCTTTGGGTAGAATCAATAACTTTACAATATTTAGTCTTCAAATCTATGAATGAGGAATGCCTTTCCATTATTCAGGTATTTTAAAATTTATTTCAGCAATTTTTTATAGATCTGTGTACAAGTCCCTTACATACTTGGTTAAATTTATTCTTAGTTATTTGATTCTTTTAGTTGCTATTGTAAATGGAATTTTTTCTTCATTTCCTCTTCAGATTGTCCTTACTAGTGTATAGAAACACTACTGATTCATGTATGTTGATCTTGTACCCTGCCACTTTGATGACTTTTTTTATTAGTTCTAGTAGCTTTGTTGTGGATTTCCCAGGATTTCCTTTATATGTGATTCCAGGATTTCCAAATATATATTTTTTCATTTATATATGATCATGTTTTCTGCAAATAAAGTTGTACCTCTTTCTTTCTAATGTGAATGCTTTTTTACTTCTTTTACTTGCCTAATTGTTATGGCTTGAACATCCAGTAAAATGTTGAATAGCATTTGACAGAGGTGTTCTTGTCTTGTTCCTGATCTTAGAAGGAAAGTCTTTCACCATTGAGTGTGATGTTAGCACAGGTTTTTAAATATATGCACTTTATCATATTAAGGATGTTTCTAAACTTTATTGAGATTCTCATATTGTTCATTCATCATTTTCTTGTTATCCTTTAGTTCTTTCTTCACATTTTCCTTTAGCTCCTCTTTTTTTTTTTTTTTTTTTTTTTTTTTTTTTTTTTTTTTTTTTTTTTTTTTTTTTTTTTTTTTTTTTTTTTTTTTTTTTTTTTTTTTTTTTTTTTTTTTTTTGGTTACATATCCCCCCCCTTTCTGCTTGCTCTTGCTGTGTTCATTTTTGTGTTCTTCTGTGTCTGCTCTGTCTCCCCCTGTTGCAGCAACACGCCGAGTCAGCTCACCGCATAGGTGGCTCTGCTCTGTTCACGGGTGGCTCTGCTCGGTTTGCGGGTGACTTGCCCTGCCCATGGTGGCTTTGCCTTGTCCATGGTGGTTTTTTGCTCTGCCTGTGGCGGCTCTGCCTCACCCACGGTGGCTTGCCCTTCTCAAGGTGGTCTGCCAGCCCGGAGAGGCCCCCAGAAACCGAACCCAGGGCCTCCCATGTGGTGAACCAGCGCCCTATCCACTGGGCTACAGCCGGCCCCCTTTTAGCTTCTCTTGAGAATGTTGAAGATCATTTTTTAGAGTCTTTGTCCCTTATGTCCAAAGTCCAGTTTCTTTCTTGACGGTTTGTAAATGTACATCTTGTTTATTTGGATGGGCCATAATTTCATGTTTTTGTTTGTCTTTTAATCATTTTGCACACGCTACACTTTAATATATCAATGGTTAACTCTGGATTTAGTCCCTGGACTGTCTATTCCTTGAGTATGTAGTTAGCTAGTGCTATAACAGCAATTTCCTTGATCCCCGGAGCTAACAAAAACAAACCACTGCTAAAGCCACATTTCACAGTCTGCAAACTGGCTCTGCTTTGGATGGTGATCTCCTTCAGAGTTTAGCCCTTCTATCAAGTAGATCAAGCTGAGGTGAAAGTGAAGTGCAGGGTCCATTCTGTCTTTCTGAACCTGCACTTGTTCTGCACTTGTGCTCACTCCTGGTCTTAGGAAGTGCCCTGTTTACAAGAAACTGACATCCCCACTACTCCCTATAAAATAGGCACTCCCCACAACCAACCTATTTTTAAGTCTTGAAGTCAGTAATACGTTGCCCCAGGCCACTTAGATTTAATTTTTCTTACACTGCTTTATCTGTCTGCAAGCTGCTTCTGCCTGAAAAGCAAGTTCTGATAGGTGGAATCCAGACAGTTTTCCTAGCTGCCATCAGATAGATTGGCACAGACAAACAAGTACCCCAATCTGAGCATAAGGGTTACTCTGATCCCAGGAGAACATGACCAGGAACCCACTTTGGGAACACATGCCAACTCCACCCTACACCAGGGAAGAGGTCGTGGAGGGAGTGGTATGGGTGCCACAAGTTTTCCCTATCTTTTTAAAACTGATTTCTTGATTTGGCACTCACCCAATTACTACAACCTTTTCACTGTTTTCCAGAGTTTTGAGGAAGATGAATCTTCCAATTTTTGCAAGTTGTTCAAAGACTTTGTTGAGGGGTGGCACCCTGGAGCATCTTACGCTGTCATCTTGGTCCTTAAACCTGCACTTACACATTTATACTATTAGTGCGTACCATGAAGGAGTTGTCCATAAGCATCAGGCTGAATTCCATAATACATTTTCATTTCCAAGGTAAAAGTAGAAATATTCAATATCATTTTAAAAATATGTCCATGTTCTGCCCATCCTTTATTTTTTTCACGTCAGACAGGTAATGTGCTGACATTGTAACAAGGTTTGAGGGAGGCACATCTCACACAAACGCATGAATACCCATTCATCACGCTTGCTTTTCACTTTTTAGTATTCAAGGATTATTTTCAATATTGTAAAGCCTGGAAGACTTAAGTGGGAATCCTTAAAATGAAGATTCAGTCTGTGATACATTTTCTTTGAGAATAAAATGTTCTAGGAAACCATGATGGAACAAAATGCTCACTGGAAGATATCAATTATAAGACAAACAGTGCACTCATCAGACTGCTCACCGCCACAAACTGAAGGTGCAAATGGCAGGCATAATCCAAAATTAGAGTAAATTCTTATTTAAATCACAGTCTAAAAGAAACAGGAAGGATACCTGGTTTTAAACACTGAGAAAAACTACAGCTAGAATTGTGCTAAAAGGTAGCATAACACGTAAAGCAGCTTTATATTTAATTCAATTCTCAGCACACTCATCAGTAATTGTTAGCCCTCCTTCTCTATTTTCTTCCTCTCCTCCTCCACCCCTCCTCCTGTCCATTTCACATGCCTACCCTCATTCTTGCCTTCTTTCTTTCTTTCCATTTTCCTTCTTATATACATTGGACTTAAGAATGTATAAATATATAAAA